>JAXRKP010002075.1:0-5000 GCA_037039925.1 Doris montereyensis
CTGTCACATTAATACAAAACCAATGTTTTAAACATAGTTTGGGATTATCATATTAATACAAAACCAAATGTTTTACACAGACTTTGAACTGTCACAATAATACAAAATAATGTTTTAAACAGACTTTGGACTGTCACATTAATACAAAACCAATGTTTTAAACAGACTTTGGACTGTCATATTAATACAAAACCAATGTTTCAAACAAACTTTGGACTGTCACATTAATACAAAACCAATGTTTTAAGCAGACTTTGGATTGTCACATTAATACAAAACAATGTTTTATACAGACTTTGGACTGTCATAGTAATAGAAAAACCAGCAACCGCATCTTGACAGGAAATTAGTAGTCAGGGAGTAAAGGTGTCAGCCTCTCAATCAAAGGTAGTGGGTTCAACTTGGTTGACAAGTTTTCTCGAGGGTTTTTTCGAGCAAAACCTACTCCCGTCTGGTCCAGGATAGGTGGATCGAACCTAGTCCCATCGGAGACGGGCGATCGGGGCAAAATAAAAAGGAGGTCCCGTGTGGATGTGAGATCACAACACTCTGTGCACGTTAAAGATCATTTGGCCAACGTCAGGCAAAATAAAAATCATATCAAAAACACCGAAGTCATCTTTGTTGTGGATGTGAGTAAATCAATCAATCAAAGTGCAGCCAACGATCGCCAAAAATTTTGGTAAACCTGCTCCCACGAGGAGATAAGCGAGGCTCGGCATTGAAAGGTGGCTCCTTAATGCCAGTGAAACGCAGTGAGTCAACCTGATCGTCGACGGACAGGTTAAACCCCGTGGGTGGTAAGTTTGGATCTTCCGTTTCAGTTTGCCAATCCACCCCCTAGGTCTCCGTTTCAGAAGCTAGAAGAAGAACATAAGAAGAAGAAGAAAAGAAAAGAAGAAGAAAGGAAGGAGAAGAAGAAGAAGAAGAAGAAGAGAAGAAGAAGAAGAGAAGAAGAAGAGAAGAAGAAGAAGAAGAAGAAGAAAGAAAGAAGAAGAGAAGAAGAAAGAAGAAGAAGAAGAAGAAGAAGAAGAAGAAGAAGAAGAAGAAGAAGAAGAAGAAGAAGAAGAAGAAGAAGAAGAAGAAGAAGAAAGAAGAAGAAAAGAAGAAGAAGAAGAAGAAGAAGAAGAAGAAGAAAGGAAGAAGAAGAAGAAGAAGAAGAAAAGAAGAAGAAGAAGAAGAAGAAGAAGAAAGAAATGCAACCAGAAGAAGAAGAAGAAGAAGAAGAAGAAGAAGAAGAAATTTTACAGTAGCGCCTATTTATTGTTGACATTTTCTGCTTGTCTTTTCGAACGTGATCTGGGGTTGTCTGAATAACCTCCTTGGGCGAGTGTATACAAATACTGGAAAGGAAACCACATTATTACCCCATATTGGTCCGAATGAGCTCCAACTCAGAAAGGGAAGAACGACTTTAGTTTTAATTTGGAGTTGAAATACTGTCATTGCAAAGTCTACGATGTGTCGGTGACTTCCGTTCAAACTCGGGTCAAATTGTGCAGTCAAGCGTGAATTCCGTTCAATCGCGATGCTCCCGACAAGGCAATCGTGACATTTTTTTGTTTTGTTTTTTTGTTTGTTTAAATAAACAAACTTGCAGTGATTTCAGGGTGGATTTTTTTGGGTTAACATTCCCACATTCTTTTTAGGGGGATACAGTACACCTTCCCCCTCTACCCCCCAAAACAAAATTAACCTAACGATGTCCATAGCTGTATTACAATGTTAATACATGTACAAGTGTTGATTTTAATAAGACTCTCCAAATAAAAAAAATAAAAAAAATAAAAAAAAATATAAACGATGGAATTGTCAAACATCCCCTTTCAGCTGCAGATTCACTGACTTTACATCATCCCCCACCCATCCAACCACCAGCAAGTCCCTTCATATTTTCATATCCTCATCGTTCTCAACTCCACAGAAGCATACAGTGGATGTCTCCAGTTTGATTTAATCGCAGTCCTTCTCTGCCTATAATGGCTGGAGTACCTGGCGACAATTAAAGACTCACATGTGCGAGACTTTAATTTTCACGTTAAAATCCTTGGGGCTGTTTACTGGAGGTCCCATTACTTGTGCAGATGCCAACACAATTCGGGTATGCCTTTGAAAAAATCCTGAACCAGCCAGTGTTGTCTGTTTACTGGACATGTACTGTCTAATCTGTAAACAAAACAACCCAACAGCAACAGCAAAATTAAAAATCTCAGTGAAATAATAATTCAACATTAACGAGAAACGGTAGACGTAAAGACAGTCAGAGCAACACACACACACACACACTTTATCTCTCTCTCTCTCTCCCAATCTTTCTCTCTCTTTCTCTCTCACACGCACATACATATACAAACAGAGGCAGAGATACATGAAAAACTATGAATAGCCGTAACAGTATGTCAGCAACCTGTATTGGCTGTGCTATACAACAAATAACTTTGTATTACCATCTCTCTTTATACCACACATACCATGTCTGTGTGAAATGTATGTATGTATGTATGTATGTAATATTATGTATGTATGTATGTATGTATGTATGTATATGTATGTATGTATGTATCTATCTATCTATCTCTTCTATCTATCTATCTATCTATCTATCTATCCTTCTATCTAACAATTTAGCTATATATATATATATATATATACTTAATATATCCACACGTCTGTCTCAATATTTTCTTTTTTTGTCCATTCATTCCATCCATCAATCTCTTCTCCACCTCACCCTTCATCCATCCATCCATCCATCACGTCTGTCTCAATATTTTTCTTTTTTGTCCATTCATTCATCCATCCATCCATCCATCGTCATCCATCTACCTACCCATCCATCATCCATCAATATCCATCATCTACCTACCCATCCATCCATCCATCCATCCGTCATCGTCATCCATCCATCATCCAACTACCTACCCATCCATCCATCCATCCATCTATCCACATCCATCCATCCAAACTACCTACCCGTCCATCCATCCATCCATCCGTCCGTCCGTCCATCCATCCATCCATCCACCTATAGATTACAATACTCTTTTATCGATGCTATCATTGATGTTATGGTGCATACACCTATGCTAATCGACGTCTCAACTGAATGAACTTTGAAAACAACGACTAACCTGCTTCTGAGAGAATCAATGGAATCAATACTATCTCCCACGGACTACTTTTCTTGACATAATATATTATGTAAACAAAGAAAATTTGTAACGATAGGCATCCCAGTTTTACCTCTAGTTGACAAAGACCTGCATCTGTAACAACCAATCAAATCAATATTTTCCCCCGGAATGAGTTTGTAGATAAAGACTTGCATATGTGCTAACCAATCAAATCAATAATTTCCCCGAATGAGTTTGTTAGACAAAGACCTGCATATGTAACAACTAATCAAATCAATATTTTCCGAATGAGTTTGTAGACAAAGACCTGCATATGTAACAACAAATCAAATCCAATATTTTCCCAAATGAGTTTGTAGACAAAGACCTGCATCTGTAACAACCAATCAAATCAATATCTCACACAGGACTACTTTTCTAGACACAACAAAGAAATAGTTGACAACGATCGGCATCCCAGTTTTACCATAGGTCAGTTAAGTCTTGGCCTAATCAGATAATTATTCGCACGTTCGTGTTCTTGAAATTATGAGTTTATAGACCAAAAATTATGCATCACTCATGTCGATTAAAGTAAAAAAAACTCCCAAAAAACCTTGATACAATTTATACATAAAAGAAGTGTATAATACAAAAAATAAATAAATATACAATTATGTATGTAACTAATTCAATAAACAAACCAACAAGTCAATAGATAAGTATCTAATAAATCAATCATGTATAAATAGATAAATGAATAAAAGAATAAATAAATGAATAATAAGTAAATAAATAGATAAATCTAGGAATGAAGATATGAATAAATAAATACGTAAGTAAATGAATAAACAAATGAATAATTGAATGAATAGATAAATAAAGAAATGAATGAATAATTGAAAAAATAACTAAATAACTAAATGAATAGATGAATAAAGGAAAAAAACAAGCAAACAAACGCAACCTTATCCCAACAATAATCAGCATAGAATAACACAAACAATTTTTGCATTGACAGTAAAGGTTCAGCTTTAATTCATTTAGATTTAAGGAATTAAGAATAATTTTCGAATCAATGTTCAAAAGAAAAATATAGAGCGTTCCAATCGGTCTAAATGTGATAATTAATCGGTCTAAATGTGATAATCAATCGGTCTAAATGTGATAATCAATCGTTCTAAATGTGATAACCAATCGTTCTAAATGTGATAATCAATCGTTCTAAATGTGATAATCAATCGGTCTAAATGTGATAATCAATCGGTCTAAATGTGATAATCAATCGTTTCTAAATGTGATAATCAATCAGTTTAAATGGATAATCAAAGCACATCTCCAAATTCCATGCAACGTAGCTGTGAGACTCAATCGGGAGACAAGTTGTTTTTAAATATCAAAGCCTAGACTTATATCCAGTCCATGATTTGTATTTACATCAAGCAGATGATAAATTAAGCCATCTTGCTTCATGCCTTTGATCCCTAAATCCTACCTACAGTCAAATAATGGTCGGTTAATGCTTTAACTCTCGTTTGAACCAAAGGTGTGCGCTTTAACTCACTCTCCTTAACTCTGGAATTTCAGTTTGTTACATGCAATATTATTGAAGTGTAAGTAGAATAATTAAAGAAACTTAAAAAGAGACTTCCGTGGAAAAAAAAGAGTCTACGAACCCACGACCTTTTGGTTGAGAGGCCGACACCTTACCTCTGGATCACCGAGTCCCTGATTATATGTTTCAGTCTGATAAACAAGATTTCAGATTCTCTTTGTGTCAAAGGCTCTGTTGCCAGGCCACTGAGAGTAACCATATTTTGCATGTCGGTCTTATCTAATTGTCCCAAGGTCGTTTTTCATATTTTAAGGGATTGTTTTACCAAACTG
>JAXRKP010002075.1:10000-32500 GCA_037039925.1 Doris montereyensis
AAAAAGCTGAACAGGTACAAAAAGTGACAGTGAGACATTTACGACTATCCAGGCCTACTGGATTACATAGAGAGAGAACAGTTAGACAGAGAGAGAGAGAGAGAGAGAGAGAGAGACACGAGAGACAAGAGAGACATTTAGAGCCTACTGAGAGAGACTCAGAGTGTGTGAGACATGTTACTTTCCAGTGTGTGTGTGTGAGAGAAATCAGGTTAAGAGTTTCTTATCATCTTGAATACGATTTGACAAACTGATATCAAAAGAGAGATTGAAAAGGGCTGAGAGGTTCCAGGTCGAATAATACATACTAAACCTGTGACGTTGAAGAAGAAGAAGAAGGCTCAGAGGATTACAGAACACATGTGTGCCAGAGACGTTTCATCAAGCAAGTAGTAAGACGAATCGACGACGACGACGCGACGACGAAGAAGCGGAAAAGCGATACAAGAAAATGAAGATGGACAGTATTTGTGATTGTACATGTAATTGTTGAAGTTGAATAAGAAATTGCCAAGTCTAGAAGCAGGTGAAGAAGAAGAAGGATACTCACGTGTCTAAGGACATGTATGGAAAAATTATAAGATGTATGAAGAACTACGTAAAAAGTATGTGTGTGTGTGAGTGGGGCACGTTGTAGATGTTCCTTTGTGTGTTGGTGCGTGTGTGTATGTGTTTGTGTGCAAAACATTGATTAGTGTGTTTGTTTGTGCAAGTGTAAATTTCTTTTGAAATAAGTGACGGATTTTAGTTTTCCCGGACTGGCCTGTAAACAGCCAAGGGATATTTAACGTGACAGAATGTACAAGGACAAGAACAAGAACAAGAACAAAAACAAGAACAAGAACAAGAACAAAGAACAAGGAAAAGAACAAGAACAAGAACAAGAACAAGACAAGAACAAGAACAAGAACAAGAAAACAAGAACAAGAACAAGAACAAGAACAAGAACAAGAACAAGAACAAGAACAAGAACAAGAACAAGAACAAGAACAAGAACAAGAACAAGAACAAGAACAAGAAGAACAAGAAGAAAGAACAACATGAAGAACAAGAACAAGAACAAGAACAAGAACAAGAACAAGAACAAAAACAAGAACAAGAACAAGAACAAAACAAGAACAAGAACAAGAACAAAACAAGAACAAGAACAAGAACAAGAAGAACAGAACAAGAACAAGAAGAAGAACAAGAACAAGGACAAGAACAAGAACAAGAACAAGAACAAGAACAAGAACAAGAACAAGAGAAGAAAGAAGAACAAGAACAAGAACAAGAACAAGAACAAGAACAAGACAAGAAATAACAAGAACAAGAAAGAAGAAAACAAGAAGAAGAAGAACAAGAACAAGAACAAAAAGAACAAGAACAAGAACAAGAACAAGAACAAGAACAAGAACAAGAACAAGATCAAGAAGAAAAGAGAACAAGAACAAGAAAAACAAAAACAAGAACAAGAACAAGAACAAGAACAAGATGAACAAGGAGAACAGGAACAGGAACAAGAACAAGATAAGATCAAGAACAAGATGAGCAAGGAGAATAGAGAGGAACAAGAACAAGAACAAGGTGAACACAGGAACAGGAACACGAACAAGGTGAACACAGGAACAAGAACAAGAACAAGGTGAACACAGGAACAGGAACACGGAACGCGAAAAAGATAGAATCTAAGATATTTTGTAAATATACATACAGGTATTCATGTGTATGTGTGTTTTTACGTGATGATATGAAATGCCCTACGATGTAACTTTTCTATGGAGACATGCAATGCCATATTGTGTAGACGTCTTGAAATGTCTCACCTGGGAAACCAAAAAAAAACGAAACTGTGTGCAGTGAAGCTTAAGCACATGTTATAGGTGATCCAACATTATGCTTTTATAACTTTATTAGCTTAAAAACAACACATATAATAATAAATAAAAACAAGCTTTTCAATATCAGTCTCGTCATAAGTGTGAAATTTCTAAAGAGTTAATTTGTGCAGCAAAAGTTTGTGTCACCGAAGTGTATGCCTTTTTACCTGTCTCGCTGCCTGCTCTTGATTTTGTTTCCCTCTCTACCTCAGTTTCACTCTCTCTTTCCCTCTCTCCCTCAGTCTGACCCTCTCTTTTTCCCTCTCTCCCCAAGTCTCAGCCTCTCTTTCCCTCTCTCACCCGGTCTCACCTCTCTTCTTTCTCTCTCTCGCTTTCTCTCTCTCTCTCTCTCTCTCTCTCTCTCTCTCTCTCTCTCTCTCTCTCTCTCTCTCTCTCTCTCTCTCTCTCTCTCTCTCTCTCTCTCTCTCTCTCTCTCTCTCTCTCTCTCTCTCTCTCTCTCTCTCTCTCTCTCTCTCTCTCTCTCTCTCTCTCTCTATCTCTCTCTCTCTCTCTCTCTCTCTCTCTCTCTCTCTCTCTCTATCTCTCTCTCTCTCTCTCTCTCTCTCTCTCTCTCTCTCTCTCTCTCTCTCTCTCTCTCTCTCTCTCTTCCCTCTCTGTCTCTCTTCTCTCTTTGACTCTGTGTCTCTTTCTAATTTCCCCTCTCTGTTCTTTTCTCTTTGACACTGTTTTTTCGACCATTTCTTACCGTAATTCCTTTCTCTTTTTCCCCATGTCTGTCCACACACACACGAACACACCCACACCACACACACACACACACACACACACACATACACACCTCTCTCCCCAGTCTCACCCTCTCTCTCTTTCCCTCTCTCCCTAAGTCTCATCCTCTCTCTTTCCCTCTCTCCCTAAGTCTCACCCTCTCTTTCCCTCTCTCCCCAGTCTTACTCTCCCTTTCCCTCTCTCCCCCAGTGTCATCCCTCTCTCTTTCCCTCTCTCTCCCCAGTCTCACCCTCTCTTTCCCTCTCTCCCCTCACCCTCTCTTTCCCTCTCTCCCCAGTCAGTCTCTCACCCTCTCTTTCCCTCTCTCCCCCAGTCTTACTCTCTCTTTCCCTCTCTCCCCAGTCTCACTCTCTCCTTTTCTCCTCTCTCCCTAAGTCTCACACTCTCTTTCCCTCTCTCCCTCAGTCTCACTCTCTGTTCCCTCTCCCCCAGTCTCAGTCTTACTCTCCTCTCTTTCCAGTCTCTCGCCCTCAGTCTCACTCTCTTTCTCTTCCCCAGTCCTTCTCTCTCTCCTCAGTCTCACCCTCTCTTTCTCTCCTCTCTTTCTCTCTCTCCCTCAGTCTCACCCTCTCTTTCCCTCTCTCTCCTCAGTCTCATCCTCTCTTTCCCTCTCTCCCTCAGTCTCACCCTTTCTTTCCCTCTCTCCCTCAGTTTCATCCTCTCTTTCCCTCTCTCCCCAGTCTCACCCTCTCTTTCCCTCTCTCCTCAGTCTCACCCTTTCCCTCTTTCCTCTCTCACTCAGTCTCACCCTCTCTTTCCCTCTCTCCCTCAGTCTCACCTCTCTCTTTCCCTCTCTCCCCCAGTCTTATCCTCTCTTTTTTCTTTCCCTTTCTCTCTCCCCAGTCTCACCCTCTCTTTCCCTCTCTCCCTCAGTCTTACCCTCTCTTTCCCTCTCCCCCTCAGTCTCTCTCTCTCTCTCTCTCTCTCTCTCTCTCTCTCTCTCTCTCTCTCTTCTCTCTCTCTCTCTCTCTCTCTCTCTCTCTCTCTCTCTCTCTCTCTCTCTCTCTCTCTCTCTTTCCTCTTTCCCTCTCTCTCCCTCAGTCTCACTCTCTCTTTCCCTCTCTCCCCCAGTCTCACTCCCCTCTCTTTCTCTCTCTCTCCCCCAGTCTCACCCTCTCTTTCCCTCTCTCCCCAGTGTCACCCTCTCTTTCCTCTCTCCCCCCAGTCTCACCCTCTCTTTCCGTCTCTCCCCCAGTCTCACCACTCTTTCCCGCTTTCCCCAGTCTGACCCTCTCTTTCCCTCTCTCCTCAGTCTCAGCCTCTCTTTCCCCTCTCCCTCAGTCTCACCCTCTCTTTCCCTCTCTCCCTCAGTCTCAGCCTCTCTTACCCAGTCTCACCCTCTCTCACACAGTCTCACCCTCTTCTTTCCCTCTCTCCCAAATTCTCCTCTCTCTTTCCCTCTCTGCCTCTTTCTCTCTTTGACTCTGTGTACCTAATTTCCCCTCCTTTACAGTTTTTTCGCCCATTTCTTACCTTAATTCCTTTCGCTTTTTACCCATGTCTGTCCACACACACCCATACACACACCACACACACACACACACAACACTAACACACACACACCTCTCCCCCCCAGTCCTCTCTCTTTCCTCTCTCCCCCAGTCTCACCCTCTCTTTCCTTTCTCCCCCAGTCTGACCCTCTCTTTCCCTCTCTCCCTCAGTTGCACCCTCTTTCTCTCTCTCCCCCAGTCTGACCCTCTCTTTCCGTCTCTCCCAGTCTCACCCTCTCTTTCCTCTCTCACTCAGTCTCACCATCTCTTTCTCTCTCCCACACTCTCCTCTCTTTCCCTCTCTGTCTCTTTCTCCCCTTGACTCTGTGTACCTAATTTCCCCTCCTTTACAGTTTTTTCGACATTTATAACCTAATTCCTTTCTCTTTTCCCCCATATCTGTCCACACACACACACGCACACACCCACACACACACATACACACACATACACAAACTTTTGCCTTTCTTTATTTCGCTATCCGTTTCTATCTGTCTGTTCAAAGGCCTATATTTTTACTGTATGCATGTATGTCTGAATAGACTCCGCTATCTATTCACTAGTGGTCTCTGCATATATATATATATATATATATATATATATATATATATATATATATATATATATATATATATATATATATATATATTATATCAGACAGACGAAGACATACAGACAAACTGAGTGATGATTGACAGAGATGCAGTTTAAAAATATTTATGATCGGAATTAATTGAATTAATTCATTTTCATAATGAAGTTATGCACATATCGGAATCTGAGAAGGGCGAGGGGGACACATTTTGACAGCTAAGTGTAGTACTCATACAGTAAAAATGTTTAAATTATACCCGTGTGACAGGTGCTTGTATCTGTACGAGGACTAGGCGGTCCCGCCCTCCATGAATCTCCTACAGCCTTGTAGACGGGCCGTGGCTGACCAAAGTTTAGAATTTTATCTAAAAATAACAACCTGCTGCCTTGCAGGCTTGTTTTTTTGGCTGACAAAAGGGTAAGGGAGTTAACCTCGACAGAAAATCACAAACAAGGTCCGGTAGCGAGTCTCAAAGTGGTAGCGCAACCACCTTCCTAGGGTAGAGTGGGATAATCACCTGCTTATCCAAAACCAACAGATTCAGGGAAACAAAGATATGATAGACAGATTCACGTAAGAAAACAACAATGGAAACTAACACGGGCCTTGATTTTTGGAACATGGAATGTTTGGGCAATAAATGGAAAAGAGCTAGAATTACCTAAAGAATTGGGAAATAGGAAGTAAATACCATTTTGGCTATCACAGTCGTAGAAACAAAAGAAATAATGATAAGGAATAGAAAATGTAGGACCAAATGATACTTTTTATCTTCTCAGTATTAAATGGGAAAGATAGACCTAAGCAGTTTTTTAAAAAAGGTTGATTTTTACCCACATCCCAGCTATGATGATGTCGAGGTTTTCAGTAGGGTTTTAAAATTTTGCCCGAACTTCCATGTAAACAGCCAAGGGGATCTTTAACGCACAGAGTGTTGTGATCTGCACACGGGACCTCTTTTTTATCGCCCATCTTCGATAGATTCAGGTGTCGATCCACCTACCTGGACCAAGGAGGAGATTTTGCTCGAAAAACTCGAGACAAGTTTTTTAACCGTCGGCGGGGCTCAAACCCAGTACGTTTTGGTTGAGACCGACACCTTGCTCTGAACTACCGAGTCCTCCGCCCCCTCCCCTCCCCGCAGAGTAGCAGTAGGTCTCCTAACGCATAAAGACCTATTAGAAAGTTGAAAATGTATAAATTCGCGGCGAGTAGAGGTAAATGTTAAACCAAAAGGAGAGAAATTAAATTATCAGTAGCTTCTGAATAAAATGAAGACGCCAGCAAAAGAAGCAAAAGTATATCTTTGAAAAGAATTTACAAATAGGCTGCAGAGAATCTCAAGTCAAACAGAAACTAATGATTTTAGAAGATTTAAAAGGCTAGATTTAGGCAACATTATGTATAAACATCAGGCAGAACAATAGGTAAAGTAAAGAAGAGAGAACTTCTTCAAATAGAGAAGGACTTATAGTCTCTTGCCTAAAAAACATAAGATGAAAATATCCACAAATATACAAGAATAAATGAAGACGAAAAAAGAGAAAAAGTCAACCACAGCCTACTTGTTAGCAGTTCCCTTTTGTTACAGTTAAATGGATGCAAGACTTAACAGAGGGGCTGAAATATTTAATGATCATCGCCTAGTGATTGCAAAAATGAAGTTATTGACTGAGGAAAACAAGCAGAAGAGAAGAGAAAAGAAAGCTACTAAACTCAAAATAAAAGTACTAAATAAACCATGAAGTAAAACAGATATACCACTCTAGAGAAAAGATTTATCAGTGAAAGGCGGATTGAACTGAATACTAGTACAATAGAAGAAATATGTATCTGTGTGAGGAAATACTTCTCAGTTGCACTGTGCAAGGAAACAAATTAAAGGAAATAGGAAAATGACAGCACGATGGAACGAGAATGTCAAAACTAAAGATCAAAGAAAAAGAAGAAACCTGCGAGACATATCTACAAACAAAGAGACCAGAAGATAGGATAGATTATGCGAGTAAAAAAAATTACCGCCAAAGAGAAAGTGATGAAGGCAACGTGGGAAAAATGGGAAGAATTCGGACAAAGACTTCAAGAAAACTATCAAGGAAATCAAACCCTGTTCTGGACAGCAATGAAGAACATAAGAAAAACCAAAACATGCCCATTGAGATAAATGAAGAACGCCAAAGGAGAAATAATGAAAAGACAGCGAAATCATGGAAACATGGAGATATTATTTTCAGCAATTGCATAATCTACAAATATCGATTGAAGATAACAAGTAATCCAGATGAGATAACTAAAGATGTAATGGAAGAAATCCAAACAGCTATACGAAAAGTTAATTAAGGAAAGCCGACAGGAGCAAATCAAACTCATCTAGAAATTAGTAAAACCAAAAAGAGAGAGCAAACAAGCTACTTCATGCAAGAACTATCGGCTTGTATCAAATTTAGAGTTTTTGTCAAAGTTCATAGAGAAAATAGTATTTCATAGAATCAACACCGACATCTTTCTGGACGGTGAGAGCGCCATTTTCAGTCGCATAAAAAAGGCTCATTCAACGGAAACAGTGCTGATTCGTGTCCTCATTGACATTGCCACAGAAGTTGACAAGAAATGCGTCATGCTGGTACTATTTGACCTAAGCGCTGCATTTTACAATCGACCAAGCATTACTCATACCTCGTCTTGAGAAACGCTTTAACATCTCGGGTACTGCGCTTAAACAGTTACTTGTTTAACAGAAACCAAATTGCTACCATTAACAATTAATCATCGGCAGAAATGATCCTCGAATAGGGTGTACCCCAAGGTTCAATACTCGGACCATCGCTCGTCAGCATGTTTACGCCGATGATACAAAAATTTACCTCCATTCGTCCTTTAATGATGAAATAAGAGCCAAATTACAAATGGAATCTTGCATCAAAGACATCAGAGAAAGGATGGGTAACAATAAACTGAAATTGAGCAACAGTAAAACAAAGCTTGTAACTTTCAATTAAAGTACACTCTTCAAAAAAGCAATATGAACAACATTCTTGTTGACAAAAATACCATGGAAGCCAATGGAGCTGTCAGAAATCTATGTCGACCAAACTCTTTCAAGGGACGACCACATTAACAAAATAAAAAGGAAATGCTACATAAACCTGAGATGTATCTACAAAATTGGTCAGTACTTAGGTGAAGAAACGACCAAACTGTTGGTACAAACATTTGTCATCAGCCATCTTGACTACTGCAATGTTCTGCTTTACAACATCCCAACTCATCAGATGAACGATCTCCATTAAAACATCCAAAAAATCAGTGAGCCGATGTTGTCACCAAAACGTAATCACGTGACCACATCACGCCAGCTTAAGAAAAACCTTTACGGGTTCCCAGCTCATAAACGCATCGAATGTCAAGATTGCATGCACTGTATTCAACTCATTACATGGAACAACACCTGAATATCTTGCTGAGCTATTACAATTCTACCATCCGCCACGTCCTCTGAGGTCAGAGTAAATTCATCCTTACCACATCTATTCCAAATTACAAAAATGGACCCAAAATCCGTGAGAAACTCTTTTCCAATGGCCATCAAGAACAGTCAAAACATTTTTCAAGAACATTTAAGAAAATGTTGAAGACATCTTTTTAGAGAAACATATTTGTAAACTTGTTGTCAATTGACTCAATTGTGCTTTATTGACACTGTAAAGCAGTTAGAACATTTCTATGTATAAGCGCTATATAAATCTAAACATTATTATTATTATTGTTATTATTATTATATGATTATTATTATTATTGTTATTATTATTATCATATCATCATCGTCATCATCATCATTATTATCATCATCATCATCATCATCATCATCGTCATCTTCATCATCATCATCATTATCATCATCATCATAAAATCATTATCTTTAAAAGGGCACTAGCCGGATAATTAAAATTATCATGTTCATTAGGGTTGATGTTGTCTATTATTGATATTACATCAGTGAATCAGATCCTCATTGACTAACAGTAACGTAGTATTACGAAGAAATTTAAAACTAAATATTTAAATGGAAAAGTTTAGGCAAAAAAAAAAAAACCCAACTGTGGCAAAATCAAAGTTCCTTCATTAACTAAAATCCTTGTTTTTCTGTTTTTCTTAAATACCTTTTATCTCCCCTTTCCTCACTTATCCCCACGTGGTATCGATATTGATTAAAGACAACACGTTTAGGTTGATGTTTGGGCATGTCAAAAGTGGCGATCATTGACCTGAACTAATTACGAAGAAATTTACACCGTAGGATTTTGATTTAATTTCTTACATTTGCTTTCACCACATCCACAACTACTAAGGTGATCTCCGGGATTTTTAAATTTTTGCTTTGAATACTGGTCTTGGAATGACCAAAGAGGGAGTTAACGAAAAGTGGACTGAAATAACAACCTGGATCTTGCAAGCTGGTCTTGAATGACCAAAATACTAAGGTGAGCTAGCCGGGATGACTGAAAATAATAAGGGCTGGTGGGGGCCCACAAGGTGGCAGCCCACCATCTACCTAGGGTACGGTGAGCTAACCCCTGCTTTTCCCAAAACCAAACTGATTCAGAGAAATAAACATAATATAAACGGCTTGAACTTTCAACGACGAACTTGGAAACGAACACGGACTGTGATTTTTTGAACAAGGAACGTTCAGGCAATAAATGGAAAAGAGTTAGAGAAAAGGACAAGGAATAGAAAATGTAGGGCCGAATCATAGTTTAATCTTCTCAGAGTATATGTCAAAGACAGAACTAGAGCAGGAGTAGGCCTCCTAATGCATGAAAAGCTATTATAGTTGGAAATTTATAAGCCCACGGCTATTAGAGGTAAATATTAAACCAAATGGAAGAGAAAATAAATTATTAATAGATTGTGGACCAAACGAATACGCCACTAAAGAAGAAAAAGACTTACAAATAGCTGCAGATAATTTTAAGCACAAACAGGAAATCATGGTTTTTGGAGATTTAAACTAGAGTAGGCAACAATGTAGAAACGTTTTATATCTTCTTCCCACTTTGTCCGAGCTCTGCCTTTTGGTCTTTTACCTTGGGCTATAGCACTGTATACTGATTTAGTTGTTCTATTATCAGATTCTGTTTACATGCCCAAACCATCTCAATCGATTTCTTTCATCTTAGTTTTTATATCATCTGCTTTGGTTTGATTTCTTATTGTTGTGTTTCTGGTTTTGTCTCTTTTAGTTTTCCTACTACTCATTAGATATCTCATTTCAGCTGACTGTCCTCTTCTGTATTTTCTGTCTAAGGTCCAGGTTTCGCTGCATAGAGGAGAAAAGGACAATAAACTGTATTGTATACTGCCATTTTGGTTTTTGTTGACAATTCTTTCTTACCTACAAAAGCCTTCTGGATGGTTATATATTGCACTTGCCTTTTGATTTTCTCGCTGATTTCTTCTCTTAGTTTTCCCTCTGAGTTAATCATTAGTCCTAGGTAATTGTAACTTTGAACTTGTTCTAAATTCTCCCTGCCCTATTTAAGATTTTGTGTTTTAACTTTCCTAGTTACTAGCATTGTTTTGGTTTTCTTTGCATTTACTCTCATTCCTCTTTTATTTAGTCCATTGTTCATAATGTTGATATTCGACTGAATGTCACTTTCTGATTTTCCAAACAGAACTAAATCATCGGTAAACGAAAGCATTGATACATTTACTGGTTTGAGCTTCCACATACCTACATTCATTTTCTTCAGTTTTGAGGATGCCTTTGCGACTGAATCCATAAATGTGATAAATAAAAGAGGACGTATGATACACTTTCTTCTCCTATATCTACATCAAATTCTGCAGATATGTTTCCAGCTACTCTCACTGCACATGTTGGTTTATTGTAAAAACGTTTAATGGCTTCATTAAATTTTGTGTTCTTTAAGGAATGCCATAGTTCGTCTCTCCTCACAGTGTCAAATACCTTTTCTAAGTCAATAAAGCATACGTGCAAGTCAATGTTTCTCTCAATGAATTTTTCTTTTTATTTGTCTAATTGTAAATATGGGGTCTTGTACACTTTTCCTGGTCTAAATCCACTCTGATAGTCTTCAATCTAATCTTGTACTCTTTTCCTTAGTCTCATTTCCAGTATCCTGGCATATACGTTTCCTGGAACGCTAAGTAGTGATATCCTCATAGTTTGAGCATTCCATAGTTGATCCTTTCTTATGTATTGGTTTTACTGTTCCTTTTTCCAGTCGTCTGGCACCTGTTTGAACTTGCATGCTTGTTGGCATATTGCATGTCAGTAGTTTGTCTGCCTCTCTCCCTTGGTTTTTAATTATTTCTGGTTAAACTTGATCTGCTCCTGGGGCTTTTCTTAATTTCACTTTTCTTATAGCTGTTTGGATTGCTTCCATTGATATATCTACATCTTCAGCTGTCTCCTCTGGATTATGTGTTACTCTTACTAATTGTTATTTACTCCCTTGTTTCATATGTTTTGGAGGGATTTTGTAATTGATGAAAATGCTTTCTCCATGTTTGCATGATTTCGCTGTCTTCTTTCATTATTTCTCCTTTGGCATTCTTAATTTGTCGTATTGGGCATGCTTTGGTATTTCTCATGCTTCTTCATTGCCCCCCAGAACAGCTTTTGATTTCCTTGATAGCTTTCTTGAAGTCTTTATCTAAACTCTTACCATTGTTCCTGTTTTGCTTTCCTAACTTCCTCTTGGCGATAGTTCTTTATTCACGTAATCTATCCTATCCTCTGGGTCTCTTTGTTTGCAAGTATTTCTTCCAGGCATCCTTCTTTTCTTTGATCTTAGTCTTGACGTTCTCATTCCACCATGCTGTTGTTTTCCTATTTTCTTTAATTTGTTTCCTACCACAGACCTGTTCAGTGCAACTGAGGAGTGTTTCTTTATACATCTGCCCATTTTCTTCTATTGTGCTATCATTCAGATCCATCTGCCTTTCACTGATAAATCTTTTTATCCTAGATTGGTATACCTGTTTTACTACTAGTTTATTTATTTACTCTTTTTGAGTTTAGTAGCTTTCTTCTCTTTCCTTTTCTGTTTGTTTTCTTCAGTCAGTAATCTCATTTTTTGATATCACTAAGTGATGATCACTAAATATTTCTGCTCGATTTTTTACTTTTGCATCCAATGTACTTTAAAAAAGGGAGCTGCTAACTATTAAGTAGTCTATCAATGATTTTTCATACCTGTCTTCATTTACTCTTGTATATTTGTGGATATCTCTATGAGGAAAACAGTGTTTGCTACTTTCATGTTATTCTTTAGGCAAAAATCTATTAGTCTCTCTCCATTTGGAGAAGTTGTTGTCTCTCCTGCTGACGTTTCTTCCAGGCATCCTTCTTTTCTTTGATCTTAGTCTTGACGTTCTCATTCCACCATGTATCTGTTTTCCTATTTCCTTTAATTTGTTTCCTATCACTGACAGGAATGGTTTATTAGTTTGTTGTCTGACTCTTGATCTAACGTTTCCAGTGACAATTACATCTACATTGTGACAATTACATCTACATTATGACACATTTACATTTACATTGTTGCCTACTCTAGCGTTTAAATCTGCTAAAAAGCATTAGTTCCTGTTTGGGTTTAAGATTCTCTGCAGCTATTTGTAAATCGTTTTCGAAGATATCTTTTTCTTTAGTTGCGTCTTCGTTTGGTCCATAAGCTATTAATAATTTATTTCTCGTCCTTTTAGTTTAATATTCACCTTAATAGCCATGGGCTTATAAACTTTCAACTTTCTAGTAGCTTATCATGCCTTTTTATGCACTAGGAGGCCTACCCCTGCTCTAGCTCTATCTTTGTCCTTTTTTCTTTGTTTCTGTAATCGCCAAAATATCTGCTTTGAATTTTTCCATTTCTTCAAGTAATTCTAACTCTTTTCCATTTATTGCCCTAACGTTCCATGTTCCAAAATCACAGTCTGTATTTGTTTCCAAGTTCGTCTTCGAAAGATCAAGCAAGGTATTATATCTATTTCTATGAATCTGTTTGGTTTGGATAAGCAGGAGATTAGCCCACTGTACCCTATGTATCCTAGGTAGATGGTGAGAGGTTGCCAACTGGGAGGCCCCCTACCAGGCCTTGTTCTTTTCTGTCAAGACCAGCCTGCAAGGTAGCAGGTTGTTATTTTTCTGCCAGGGTTAACTCCTTTGCCTTTGCCTTTGGTCAACCAAGATCGGCTTACAAGGAAGCAGGTTGTTTTCTGTCAGTGTTAACACCCTTAGCCTTTGGTTTGCCGAGACCCGCTTGCAAGGCAGCAGGATACTCGTGGAGTGCCGGATCATCTACCCCGTACAGGTGCTTACCTGTCCACTGCACGGGATGTGTAGGTACGTTGAAATATTGGTGGTGGAATGACAGAAGTACTGAGTCAAGTTTGCACTTGTTTAAGTCCCTTGTCATGAAGACCACACCATCTGGACAATTTTGTCTGTTGTTCTTCATGAATGATGTGTCAAAGAATGTCCACTGCTGTGTTGGGTGTTTGTTTGTGGTGGAAGGTCAACATTGTTGATGGTCACTATGGGGGAATTCTCGTGGTATAAATAGTTTAGACGAAGGCCGACGGAGAGACGAACTCGATGTCCGATGTGTATATTTGTTGATGTGTATGGATGTTCGTTTTACTCCAATATATATTATATTTGCTTGCCTAAACACACACACACACACACACACACACACACACACACACACATCACTACCACCACGACCCCCTCTCTTCTTATTCGATGTATCTGCTCTGTTGCTTCTAGTCATCTTATAATGTTGATACCTGCCATGTTGGCAGAGGTAAACTTTTCGTTAATCCATGTTTCAGTTGAACCAACCAGTGATGCTTCTCTATACATCATGTATTGATACAAATACAAATTATACTTCCTGTTTGCTGTTAGTTCATCTACTTTGTTATTTAGTGATCTAACGTTTCCAGTTACGATTACTAACTGACAAGAATGGTTTGTTAGTTTGTTGTCTGACTCTTGGTTTAACGTTTACAGTGATGATTACTAACTGACAGGAATGGTTTGTTAGTTTGTTGTCTGACTCCTTGGTCTAACGTTTCCAGGGACGATTACTAACTGACAGGAATGGTTTGTTGTTCAGCTGTCTGACTCTTGGTCTAACATTTCTGGTGATGATTACTAACTGACAGGAATGGTTTGTTAGTTTGTTGTCTGACTCTTAATCTAACGTTTCTGGTGATGATTACTAACTGACATGAATGGTTTGTTAGTTTGTTGTCTGACTCTTAATCTAACGTTTCAAGGACGATTACTAACTGTTTTGTGAATAGTTTGTTAGTTCGTTGTCTGACTCATAATCTAACGTTTCCAAGGACGATTACTAACTGACAGGAATGGTTTGTTACTTCGTTGTCTGACTCTTAATCTAACGTTTCAAGGACGATTACTAACTGACAGGAATGGTTTGTTAGTTTGTTGTCTGGACTCTTTGATCTAACGTTTACAGTGACGATTACTAACTGACAGGAATGGTTTGTTAGTTTGTTGTCTGACTTAATCTAACGTTAATACTAACTGACAGGAATGGTTTGGTTTGTTGTTTAATCTAACGTTTACAGTGACGATTACTAACTGACAGGAATGGTTTGTTAGTTTGTTTTGCTAATCTAACGTTTACAGTGACGATTACCAACTGACAGGAAATGATTTGTTAGTTGGTTGTCTGACTCTGATCTAACGTTTGTTAGTTACCAACTGACAGGAATAGTTTGTTAGTTTCTTGGTCTAACGTTTCCAATGACGATTACTAACTGACAGGAATGGTTTGTTAGTTCGTCATCTGACTCTTGATCTAACACCAACCCCTTTTTCCTCTTGCTTTTGTGATGTCTTATTCCTGTGTACATTGATCTTGAATTTGACACCATTAGATGTTACATGGTACTACTGGCGTGAGTAGAGATTTCAATGTGGCTGAGTTGTAGTGGAGACTGGCTGGGCCGGTACTACTGTCCAGCCATGCAACAATATTTGTGACCACACGTTCCATGATGATAGAAACACAAGTGAAATAGTACACAAACGATTGTGACATAATCCATTTACAGCTTGAATGTAAAAGAATATATTTAAAAAAAAGCAGTTGAAATATAATATATTATTTCCAGGGAAAATTAAAAACACAAATCCTATCAATACCTCGAGATCACATTCGTTGTGAATGTGGTTAAAATGAAATTAAATCAAAGCAAACTGACTGTGAACAAGCACACACATATACACACAGACAGACACACAGACACGCACACACACACAGATACAAACATTCGTTCACGCACGTACACAGACAAACACATGACGTAATGTACAGTGCTATATTCTATTATCATCTCAATCTTGTATAAGTTTTAAGAAGACTTTATTACCTCCATAGAGAAATTACAATGGGATGCACATGCCCAACACAATACATACATACACACACACACACACACACACACACACACACACACACACACACAGACACAGAGGACATTCGAAGACATGTGCTGAGATTAATATCATCAAAATTTGCATTAGATTTAAGAAGCGTAGTTTGTTGCCTCCATAGATGAGTTTCTGTGGTACATACACAACGCACACACACACACACGTACACACACATACACACACAGATACACACACACACGCACGCACACACACACACACACATACAAACACATCGCCTGCCGTACTGTGCTATATCATTACAATTTTGCATCAGGTTTATGAAGATTTAGTTGTCTCCATAGATGAAGTACACTGTGATGGACATACACAAAACACTCACACACACACGTACACACACACACCTACACACACACTACACCACACACACAAAACACACACACAAACACACCGCCTGCCGCGCTGTGCTATGTCATTACAGTTTGTATAAAGTTTAAGAAGATTTTTATTGCCTCAATAGATGAGCTACAATTTGATGCACACACACGGCACACTCATATACACACATACACACACACACATACGCACACACACGTACACACGTACACACACACACACGCACACACTTCCCCTGCTATCAAATTCAAACATGGAGTATATACAAGCAAGAAAAATTTGCATCGGTAAGTTACGAGGGTTGAAAAACCTACATACAATGTGTGTAAAACGTCACAGGTCGGTGTACTCATATAGCCTCATGCAAAAACCAAAATGTATCAATGTGTATTACATCAGGCATTCAGCTCAACGTGAAAATATGTACTGACTAACCTTTTCATTTTCTCCTTTAAATTGTGACATTTGATTTTCAAAATCCTTTTACTTCATCATGTTTTTCATACTGAGATAATATATTTGCAACACAATGCACGTGGATATAGGTAACAACAACAACAACAACAAAAAACAAAAAAACTTATAAAGATTCATTCATACTTTTGCAGTAATGGTGTTCTTTCATCGCTTCCTTCACCAGCTTGATTGAATTCATTTCGCATGGAATCGTCTTCAAGTTTGGTATCGATATTAAATTTTGTTGTTTTGGAATCGCTTCCTGTGTCCCGTTGATTAGACTCGATGACGTCATTGCTGTTCTCGTTTCTCGCCCATGGTTGGAGCTCTCCAGAACCAAAACGGCAAAGAAATGAACGCCCCAACTTCCATGGCCGCCGTGTTGTAGAAAGCGTTTTGCCATCCGCCTCTGCCTTTCTGTTAAGAGAATAAAAAGACTTAGAAAGGTTCCGGTTTTATTTGAAGTCAAATGTTATGAAATCACATTTGATGATCTTTATCTTATCTAGAACCATGAAATAATAAAAACCATTTGAAAGAGAAAAACATGTTTCTCAATGTTTAAACCACGAAAGGATTGCAGTGATGTCAAATTATATGATTACAAACAATACCAACAGCTCCATCAAAGAGGACACATAAAAAAAAATCCCACGTGACCTTAAGGATGAGACATTAAATAAATTTGTACTTTTATACAGGCATCACGCATCGTGATGTTAGATTATAGACGGAATGGCACAGCTGTCTATTTGCATCTCGGTTGAGGGATGATGTGTTTTCAAATTTAGGTCTACAATTCTATATTGTTGCCTCAGCTTGGTATTTTTAAAAAATCATTTTTAAAATTCCACAGAGCAGGAAATATACACAAGAAAAACTTTCCTTTTATTCTGCATATTTATATTATCATGTTTCATTTTCTTCATCGGAATTTCACAGAGAGAGGAACGTTCCATGTCGATTTCATTAGCATTACAGGCTAGGCGTGCATAGGCAACTTTAGTTGCGCAACTGTTTGAATTTATTTAAAAACGATCGGCTTATGGTAAAAAAACCAACAAACTTGCATGAATTTAATGCATAGGTTTATTATTCATTCGGATGACGTATATCTACTTAACCCTGTCCCTCCTCCCTCCTCCCCTAAAAGAAGGTTTAATTCGATTATTCACTGAATATATTGAACCCTAAATGGTGCTATTTCCATTTTTGCTTCATCGCCGTAAGGACAGCCTTGCGCAGGAGATACTATTATGTTTGCTTTGGGCTAGCATGCCGCTTGCCCGTGGTTCCTTACGAAACGGTGTGCATAGGCCGAGCGTCCATCCATTTGAGTTCTCAACACTTCCAAGCAAAGTGACATCAACTCACTGTGTGTGGCTAACGGCTATCTTCGCATTGCTGGTTAGATCTGGCAGGGACAAAAACTGTCTGTTGGCGAACCGCCTTACCAGGTATAAACGGGCAAGCCGCCTGCATACGGAACGCACCTCAAGACCTTATGTTTTTAAGTCCGGTAGTCTAACTACTTGTCTATCGACATCTCGTACGTCGCAAGCTTATACAGAACCCACCACCCCTCCCCCTCCCCCTCTCCAGCATTCAACGCATGGGGAAATCATCCTATTTGCCATGAACTTGATTTACAATCAGCGCTGGAGTTCACGCCCTTGAGACACTGTTCTTGTCACGTTCAAATTTACGATTTGATTTGATTTGATTTACGAACATCCACAGCTAAAGTGATCTCGGGTTTTTTTTTTGTAGGATTTAATTACTTGTTTTACCTGGACTGCCCTGTAAACAGCCGGGGTTCTGAACGCACAGAATATTGTGAGCTGCACACGAGGCCTCCTTTTTATCGTTCGTCTCCGATGGGACTAGGTGTCGATCCACCTACCTGGACCAGGGGGCAGAGTTTGCTCGAAAAACTCAAGAAAATCGTTCAACCGTTGGTGAGCTCGAACCCACTGCCTTGTGGTTGAGAGGCTGACACCCTTGGCTCTTGACTAACTGAGTCTCCCTGATTTGTTTTAAAGTCAGTCAGTTTGACCGCCAAAAGGAAACTGATCAGCTATGTCATTCCTAACGCAAAGGCACATCACTCCTTAGGAATATAATATGAAAGCGCTAAAAAATAAAGAAATTATTTTAATAGTAAAATAATTAATGATTAGGACCAAGGTATTTTTACTCTGTTTCCTTCAGTGTTTCAACTGAGCCATGAACTACATCATAATATTATTATATGCCTTGGACCTATATTTATCAGATAATGGCCTCTGTCAACCCCTATGGCAAACCTTCCATGTTGAACTTTTACAAAACACGGTGTCGTAAATTAATGACTCAAACATTCGGTGTCGTAAATTAATTAACTGTTCTATAGAATTGTAGTTGTTGTGTGTTTGTGATCACAATGACGACAGGTTAAAAACAACGACGACACTTAAAAACAACGACGAGTTAGGTTAAAAACAACACGACACTGGGTTAAAAACAACGACGACACTGGTTAAAACAACGACGACACTGCATTAAAACAACGACGACACTGGTAAACAACAAAGACGACACTGTGTTGTGACGACACTGGGTTAAAAACAAGACGACACTGGGTTAAAAACAACGACGACACTTAGTTAAAACAACGACGACACTGGGTTAAAAAAAGACGACACTGGGTTAAAAACAACGACGACACTGGGTAAAAACAAAGACGACACTGGGTTAAAAACAAAGACGACACTGGGTTAAAAACAAAGACGACACTGGGTTAAAAACAAACGACGACACTGCTAAAACAACGACGACACTGGGTTAAAACAAAAAAATAACGACGACACGACGACACTGGGTTAAACAATGACAACACTGGGTTAAAACAAAAACAACGACGACACTGCATTAAAAACAATGACGACACTAAACAACAAAGACAACGTAAAACAAAGACGACACTAAGTTAAACTGGGTTAAAAAACGACGACACACTGTTAAAAACAACGACGACACTGGGTTAAAAACAACGACGACACTGGTTAAAAACAACGACGAAAACAACGACGACACTAAGTTAAAAACACGACACTGTTAAAAACAACGACGACACTAAGTTAAAAACAACGACGACACTGGTAAAAAAGAACGATGACACTGGGTTAAAAACAACGATGACACTGGGTTAAAAACAACGACGACACTGCTAAAAACAACGACGACACTGGGTTAAAAACAACGACGACACAAAATAACGACGACACTCTGCATTAAAAACAACGACGACACTGGACACTGTTAAAAACAACGACGACACTGGGTTAAAAACAACGACGACACTGGTTAAAAACAACGACGACACTGGGTTAAACAAAACGACACGTTAAAACAACGATGACACTGAGTTAAAAACAACGACGACACTGGTTAAAAAACAACGACGACACTGGGTTAAAACAACGATAACACTGGTTAAAAACAACGACGTAAAGGAAACAACGACGCTTTTGGATTAAACAACGACGACACTGGGTTAAAAACAACGATGACAAATTAAAAAACAACGACGACACTGGATTAAAAAACAACGACACTGTTAAAAACAACGATGACACTGGGTTAAAAACAACGACGACACTGGGTTAAAAACAACGACGACATGTTAAAACAAGTAAACAACGACGACATCAAGTTAAAAAACAACGACGTCAAGTTAAAAACAACGAGAAAACAACGACGACATAAAAAACGATGACACTGGGTAAAAAACAAGATTGTTAGTATAAAAGGTTTTTCTTCACAACCTTGCCTCTAGAAAATTTACCTCTGATTTCCTATCTTGACTCAATGTGAATGAGTACCCAGGCTATAGGTAGAAAAAAGATTTTGTCAGATTGTTAGTATAAAGCGCCTAACAGGGGACTGTTGCTGCCGGGGGAGTTAAGAAAATCTTTGAATGAGAGATGACTTGTTGATGAATAAATAAATAAATGATGTACACTTGTACGTTGATACAGACTATGAACCACCTTTATCTTTATCCTTATCTTAATTCTTATCTTTATATCTTTATTTTTTATCTTATCTTTATCTTTATCTTTATCTTTATATTTATCTTTATCTCTTATCTTTATCTTTATCTTTATCTTTATCTTTATCCTCACCCCTTTGGTCATAGCGTTGAAAACGAGTGGGATGACAAATGATGCCCACATGGTGAGCGTTTGGCCGGCGCCTGTCAAAAAGCTGGTGTGGGCGGGGCTTAGGTCAGCTATGTTGCTAATGAAACCCACGTAACAAAAGCCGATAGTGTACGCCATGAGAGTGTTGGACTGCAAAGGCAGCTGGCATGGACTGCGCTGGCAAGAATCCAACGATGACAATTAAAGCAGCAGGAACCAATTTGTCTGAAATGAATAAGAAGGATACAACAAAACAAAAAAAAAAGAAAGATTTAGTGCCGTCCGCGCGGGGCAATGAAAGGGAAAGGAATGAGCAAAAGACAGATCGAAATTCAAACGGCATGATTGTATTGCAGGCATGTGGTCTTACAGATTTTCAGTATTCTATTCTAGACAAGTAGAGCTGTCTGACAGTTCATGAACTAACACATTTTTTTCTTCAAACAAAAAATGTATTCGTTCATTTGATAGACGTAGACCTACGTTCAATAAACATGAAACTACGTTTTATCACCAGGAATATAATGCATGAAGAACATGAAGAAGCTTTTAATACAAGAAAGAAGAAGAAGAAGAAGAAGAAGAAGAAGAAGAAGAAGAAGAAGAAGAAGAAGAAGAAGAAGAAGAAGAAGAAGAAGAAGAAGAAGAAGAAGAAGAGAAGAAGAAGAAGAAGAAGAAGAAGAAGAAGAAGAAGAAGAAGAAGAAGAAGAAGAAGAAGAAGAAGAAGAAGAAGAAGAAGAAGAAGAAGAAGAAGAAGAAGAAGAAGAAGAAGAAGAAGAAGAAGAAGAAGAAGAAGAAGAAGAAGAAGAAGAAGAAGAAAGAAGAAGAAGAAGAAGAAGAAGAAGAAGAAGAAGAAGAAGAAGAAGAAGAAGTTGAAGAAGAAGAAGAAGAAGAAGAAGAAGAAGAAGAAGAAGAAGAAGAAGAAGAAGAAGAAGAAGAAGAAGAAGAAGAAGAAATCAATGTACACATAAGATTCAGTTTTCAAGACAGATTGCTCGTGATATCAGAGTGTCTGACATGACAGCAGTGAGATACACTAGAAGAAGGATGATGCTGATGAACGGGAGGCCTGACACAAGAAGCTTACCTTCAACCAATGAAGTGAAACGCATCAGTTACAACGGGTAATGAAATACATTAATCCTTTTAAGCATGTATTGGAAATACAATGGCTACAACAGATGTAATGAAATACATTAAGTTATAAGCATATATTGGAAATACAATGGCCTTAACAGGTGCAATGAAATACATTAAGTTATAAACATGTATATGAAATACAACGGCTTTAACAGATGTAATGAAATATATTAAGTTATAAACATGTATATGAAATACAATGGCTACAACAGATGTAATGAAATACATTAAGTTATAACATTAAGCTACAACAGATAATGAAATACATGAAGTTATAAGCATGTATATGAAATAGAATGGCTACAACAGATGTAATGAAATACATGAAGTTATAAGCATGTATATGAAATAGAATGGCTACAACAGGTGTAATGAAATACATTAAGTTGTAAGCATGTATTGGAAATACAATGGCTACAACAGGTGTAATGAAATACATTAAGTTATAAGCATTGGAAATACAATGGCTACAACAGGTGTAGGGAATGGCTGCGGTTACAACAGGTAACAACAACAAAAGCAACAACAACCACTACTACTACTACTACTACTACTACTACTACTACTACTACTGCTACTACTACTACTACTATTACTACTACTACTACTACTACTACTACTACTACTACTACTACTATTACTACTACTACCACTAGCTACTACTACTACTAACTGCTGCTGCTACTGCTGCTGCTACTACTACTACAACTGGTGGTGCTACTACTGCTACTACGGCTGCTGCTGCTGCTGCTACTACTGATTACTACTACTACCATTACTACACTACTACTACTACTGCTGCTATTACTACTACTACTACTACTACTACTACTACTGCTGCTGCATTACTACTACTACTACTACTACTACTACTACTACTACTACTACTGCTGCTGCAACAACTACTACTACTACTACTACTACTACTTGCTGCAACTACTACCACTACTACTATTACTACGCTACTACTACTGCTACTACTGCTGCTGCTACTACTGCTGCTACTACTACTACTACTACTACTACTACTACTACTATTACTACTACTATTACTGCTACTATTACTACTACTGCTGCTGCTACAACTACTACTACTATTACCACTACTACCACTACTACTACTACTACTACTACTGTTGCTACTATTACTACTACCACTACTACTACTACTACTACT
>JAXRKP010002075.1:37500-40000 GCA_037039925.1 Doris montereyensis
TCACTGTGTTGACACACTGACACTGACAGCCGTTCACTGTGTTCTGCGCCACTGACACTGACAGTTCTGTTCACTGTGACACCGACAGCCGTTCACTGACACCGATTCTGACAGCTGTTCACTGTGTTCTAGCCACTGACATTCGACAGCCGTTCACTGTGTTCTAGACACTGACACCGACAGCCGTTCACTGTGTTCTAGCCACTGACACTGACAGCCGTTCACTGTGTTTGACACTGACACTGACAGCCGTTCACTGTGTTTACACCACTGACACTGACAGCCGTTCACTGTGTTTACACCCACTGACACTGACAGCCGTTCACTGTGCCACACCACTGACAGACACGTTCGACACTGACAGCCGTTCACTGTGTTCTAGACACTGACACTGACAGCCGTTCACTGTGTTCGTTCAGACACTGACACTGACAGCCGTTCACTGTGTTTACACCCACCGACACTGACAGACACTGACAGTTCACATTGCAGCCACACCACTGACACCGACAGCCGTTCACTGCAAGTTTCAGACACTGACACTGACAGCCGTTCATCAGCGCATACCACCGAGCACTACAGCCGTTCACCAGGTTTGCGCACCACCGACACTGACAGCTGTTCAATGTGTGTTTTTACACCACCGACACCAGATAACAGTTCGCCAAACAGCACGCGAGAGATATCGGACACCGACACGTTCATCAGTTCTGACGACCACACCGACAGCCGTTCACTGTGTTTACACCACTGACACTGACAGCCGTTCACTGTGTTCTAGACACTGACACTGTACAGCCGTTCACTTGTGTTCTAGACACTACCCTGATCCGACCATGTCATGTCTCACGTCTCGTACATATAGCGTTGGAATCTCTACAAGGTGTCATGTCCTCACGTCTACTATAGGGTTGAATCTGCTAAAAGGTGTCATGTCTCACGTCTACTATAGTGTTGAATCTCTAAAAGGTGTCATGTCTCACGTCTACTATAGGTTGACTCTCTAAAAGGTGTCATGTCTCACGTTCTACTATAGGTTGAATCTCTAAAAGGGTGTCATGTCTCACGTCTACTATAGGTTGAATGTTCTAAAAGGTGTCATGCCTCAGATCTACTATGGGTTGACTCCTCTAAAAGGTGTCATGTCTCACGTCTACTATGGGTTGAATCTCTGAAAGGTGTCATGTCTCACATCTGCTATGGGTTAATCTCTAAAAGGTGTCATGTCTCACATCTGCTATGGGTTAAATCTCTAAAAGGTGTCATGTCTCACATCTGCTATGGGTTAAATCTCTAAAAGGTGTCATGTCTCACATCTACTGTGGGTTGAATCTCTGAAACGCGTCATGTCTCACATTTGCTGGGGGTTGAAGTAATTTTGAACGCTTTTTTGTTGTTGCTGTTACAGCAAGCTAATTAAAGAACGTGATGTGCAGACAATACTATAGCTTTGCATGTCAAAATTGACAACCATGTAACAGTGTCCGTCACTTTAACGCCTGGGCTAATTTTACAGTGAAAGAAAAAGTATGGATGCCCAAACACAACTCCTCCCCTCACCCCTCTGATCGTTGCCTCTTCTACATTTATTCAGAGAATGAAATGGTCAATAAGTCTGAGGCAGAGGAGGTTGTATGGCCTGCTCTTTTTAAGTTTTTGCCTGGGTGGCGGCCGTAATGGCCTGCTCTTTTTTGTTGTTGTATACAACCGCTGAGGGTTCTTTTACATGCACAATCGCACATGGGACCTCCTCGATTGTGGTCCGTCTCCGATAGGACTAGGCAGTCATTTTTCTCCTGCCTGCCTGCGTGCTAAGGAAGCAGAACAAACACGAAATAAACGGTTTCAAATTCAAACCTGCACGGCAGGGATTTGAACCCACGATCTTTGATATGGTAGGCGAATTCCCTACCTAATGAGCTATCCGACAATGAACCATAAAAACGAGAGGCCCCGGTGAAGGAACCACGGGTGCACAAAGTATTTCTTAATCCGCACCAGTCTTACTATTCGCTTCAAATAAAGTAGATTTAGACTCTATATTCTTGTGGCCATTGTGCTACCAGTCTCATTTTATTTCTTTTTAAAAAATATTGTTTTTATTCATTTATTTATTTATTTATCTATCTATTTATTTATTTATTTATTAATTTATTGGTCTATTGATTAATATTTCTATTCACTTATTTATATAATTATTAATTAATTGATTAATTCGATTTGTATTTTATTTATTTATTTATTTATGTTGATTGATCGCTTTAATCATTAATTAATTTATTAATCTATTTATTTATTTATTCATTCCTTTATTCATTCATCTATACATTCATTGTAAAATCTGGTCAAGCAATTTTCTGACAAACAAATAAACAAACATAACTATATTCAATCAACTTCAAGTATTGTAACTCAATAACAACAACGTTGATAACAGGGCAACACTTATTAGTTAATCAATGTCAGCTGTGTGAAAGCAACGAGTTGTGAGGGGAACGAC
>JAXRKP010002075.1:42500-60000 GCA_037039925.1 Doris montereyensis
ATAATAATAATAACAATAATAATAATAACAATAATAATAATAACAATAATAATAATAACAACAATAATAATAATAATAATAACAATAATAATAATAATAATAATAATAACAATAATAATAACAATAATAATAATAATAATAATAATAATAATAATAATAATAATAATAATAATAATAATAATAATAATAATAATAATAATAATAATAATAATAATCTCATTCAATGCTTCATAATGTAATCTCATTCAATGCTTCCGTGGACAATGTGTGGATCGGTGTTCAAAGAAAGTAACTAACTGTGCACAGAGCTTTGGCAGGGCGGTCCCTGCTAGTGGGTCCTACTTTTTCCTTTCATTTTTTTACTTATCGTTCCATCTGGTTCCTTCCTCTTAATTCATCGTGAGATTCACCGCCTACATTCGGCCCGTGCGAGCTGTGCGGGCGGACAACAACCAAAACACAACCCAACCCCCAACCCCCCAAAAAAACCCCCAAAAAAAACAACAACAACAAACAAACAAAAAAAACAAAAACAACAACAAACAAACACAAATACAACCACACCAGAGCGTTTTGTGCCTCGTCTTTTGTTCATGCGCCCTGTTCACCACAGATTGCTAAGGTGTGGACCGAACATGAAGAGTCAGCGAGTTAAAATATCAAAACCGTAAAAAACAACCCACAAAAACACACACCCCAAAAAAACAACAACGTGAGTTTATTTAACCTTGAGCTAGGGAACTACGTTATGTGGTTTATTTCCGTTCCGGTCAAAGTTGAAATTCAAGAAATACAACTTATTGTTACGCCGTGACCAAAAGACTATTATGTCCATTTCAGCTAAGATGGCTAAAGAAAAATCTTTACGCTTTTCTTACGGTTCGGTGGAACATAGGTGGTTATTATCACCTGTTCCGCTTCACGCTTCAGAAACCGGGATAGGCTCCGGTCTTTGGGCCGCAATGGTCTTTAAGGAACTTTAAGGGACTCGGTGGTCCAAAACCAAAAGATCTTGGGTTTGTGCTCGACAGGCTGAGCATTTTCTCGAGTTCATTCAAGAAACCCCCCCCCCCCCCTTAGCTGTGGATCAAGTTAAAATAAAAACCCCTCCCCCAAAACAACAACAACAAAACAAAAACAAATAAACAAAAGCACAAAAACAAAAAACAAAAAATAGCTAAAAAAACCACAAAATCAACAGAACAAAACAAAACAAAACAACAACAAACCAACAATGAACAAAAAACAAAAAAAAACAACAACAAACAAACAAACAAACAAACAATGCAGGTTGTGGCAACTTACCAATTAGGTATTAGTCCGGATGGAAACTGCATGATGTAATAGGCGAAGAAGAAGAAGGACAAAGTCCATCCCTTTTTCGTCAGACGTCCAGGCAAACTTCCACTTAGAATTCTGAAGAAGAATGACAAATGCACAATTGACGTCAATATGTCCATAAGAAGAATGACAAATCCACAACTGGCGTCAATACGTCCATAAGAAGAATGACAAATCCATGACCGGCGTCACGTCCATAAGAAGAATGACAAATCCATAACTGGCGTCAATACGTCCATAAGAAGAATGACAAATCCATAACTGGCGTCAATACGTCCATAAGAAGAATGACAATTGACTGGCGTCAATACGTCCATAAGAAGAATGACAAACAAACGGGCATCAATACGTCCATTGACAAATCCATAACTGGCGTCAATACGTCCATAAGAAGAATGACAAATCCATAGCTGGCGTCAATACGTCCATAAGAAGAATGACAAATCCATAACTGACGTCAATACGTTCATATGAAGAAGGACAAAATAACTGGCGTCAATACGTCCATAAGAAGAATGACAAATCCATAACTGACGTCAATACGTCCATAAGAAGAAGGACAAATCCACAATTGACGTCAATACGTCCATAAGAAGAATGACAAATCCACAATTGACGTCAATACGTCCATAAGAAGAAGGACAAATCCATAATTGACGTCAATACGTCCATAAGAAGAATGACAAATCCATAACTGACGTCAATACGTTAAGAAGAATGACAAATCCATAACTGACGTCAATACGTCCATAAGAAGAATGACAAATCCATTAATTGTCAGATTTAACGTTTAGGAGGATGATAATATTATTATATCAAACCTATTATAGTATATGTGAGACTGTTTATTATTATGTTGTCAGAGAGAGAGAGAGAGAGAGAGAGAGAGAGAGAGGAGGGAGAGAGGGAGGGAGGGAGGGAGGAGGGAGGGAGGGAGGGAGAGGAGGGAGAGTGAGAGAGAGAGAGAGAGAGAGAGAGAGAGAGAGAGAGAGAGAGAGAGAGAGAGAGAGAGAGAGAGAGAGAGAGAGAGAGAGAGAGAGAGAGAGAGAGAGAGAGTACGAAATAATATTCATCAGTAATTTCAATAGACATTGAATTGAAACCATACATTTAGATTATGCACACGTTCTCATCAATGACTCATACACACACACTGTTAAGCTTGTCACTTAAAACAATGTACACATTGATTTATTTATCCATTTTTTCTTGTCTCCATCTATCTGTCTATTTTTCTACTACTCTACCTACCTATCTTCTGTAGTACTTATATAATATATCTATCTATCTATCTATCTATCTATCTATCTATCTATCTATCTATCTATCTTTTATTTATCTATCTATCTATTTATCTATCTATCTATCTATCTATTTATCTATCTATCTATCTATCTATTTATCTATCTATCTATCTATCTATCTATTTATCTATCTATCTATCTATCTATTTATCTATCTATCTATTTATCTTTCTATCTATCTATTTATCTATCTATCTATCTATTTATCAGGTTGTATTATCTATCTATCTATCTATCTATCTATCTCTTCTATCTATCTATCTATCGAGATATCTATCTATCTATCTATCTATCTATCTATCTATCTATCTATCTATCTATCTATCTACCTATCTATCTATCTATTTATCAGGTTGTATTATATTATACATATATAGACATATATTCATTCGTCTATCTATCTGTATTTCTACTTATCTATTGGGAACACAAAAAATGTCTCTATCTATCTCTCAGCCTTTCCTTCTTCTGGTGGAAATATTAATTCCGTTGTGTAAAGGAAGTTCAAAACGATCGAAGCCAGTTAATTTTTGCCTGGGTTCGCGGCCTGATTTTAGATTTGTGGTACATAAAGATAAAAAAAAAACATTTCAAATAATAGCCTTAATAAATCCGAATCACAATCACTCCACTCAAAATAGTTCGATATAAACTAACCATTTCGTCCAATGACGTAATAACCGGATTATCCGTAATCACCACGTTAAAGTGATTGCCGTCAGACTCTGTATACGAAAGATTGAATTTGGAAATGTTGGAGCCATTCAGAGAATGTCTTCCATCGTCAATCATGCATATCAAAGCTGAACTCATGCTTGTCTGACAGGAAAATGACGTCACCAAAGTGAGCGTGCCCAGACAAGCTACGAGCAGTCTGTAGGACAGCAGGAATGGCGACGCTGATGACGGGGCTTGAAGGAGGAAAACAGAAATTGATGATGTTACATTTTTTTTTCTCTCGATTCTTTCTACTGTTTTCTCTGTCTATGTGAAATTAATTTTGAAATGAGGGTAACATGAGGGGGGGGAAGAAACAGAGGAGAACAATGTAGAAAATGGCTAAAAGATAGTAATTATAATACAGGAAGTTTTTGGAGGAAAAAAACCCCAAACAATAACAGAGGCAGGAACAATGGCACAGGGTAGAGAGACATTCAGAGGTGGTGTTGTAAAGTCATAGGCTATGCATTTGATACTTTACAATGAACTTTTCAATAGCAATGGCATAAGTGTTAGGAGGTCAGATTATTTATAGGACAAATTCAAGTATAATTTTAACTAGTATCTGAACTATTCTGAAATCCAATCGTCTTCTATCTGGAAACTGTTATTGATAATTTTCTCGTAATTAAATGACGTACAAAATGAAAGACATTAGGATAAGAATGAATGAAATAAAAGTCTTCGGTCCAATGCCTCTGGTATCAATTGGAATGACGTACTAAACTGAAAACAATGTCCAAAGATTAAGATACATTTCTTCTTTATAGTGAGGCATGGGTCGTTTGAGCTCCGAGAGAGCCCTTGAAACGGCGACAAAGTCGCTGATGGCCTCAACTGCTTCTATTATGGTTAGTTTCCATTACAGTTTGCTTATCGACCCTATAAGTAAGCTCCACTACATCCTTTCTACTTTTTAAACTCAAATGTAGAAAATAGCCAGAACTAGCACCTTATTATATTCTTACATTTATCCTTTGCAGACGTCTGTGACGTCACATCTTTGTTGCAGAAGTCTTTTTTGATGAGGCAGTTGGTCTGTTCGTCCTCCATGCTGCCGTGGTTTGAAAACGGAGCTGTCAAGAGTTTACGAATTCCCTTTCACAGATGTCGCACACACTTACGATGCGTGTTACCAAAATGGCAATGCGATGCCAACATGGCATGTAAGCTAGTGCGGTGTCAAAACCTCGATACTAATATTACACGCATGACTGTCAATGTAAGTCGTTATGGAAGGTCACAACTGGACGGAGTTTGTTTGAGAGACTGGGCTGTCCATGGCTTGATGGTTTGCTTGTTGTCACGGATGCAGTTTAAAACAGTTTGGTTCTTTTAGCAGCAATTAAAAGCTACTGTCTCTTTATGTGTTTGTTATGCCATGCATGACGTGGGAAGTAATTATGGGTAATCCGGACTAGAGTGCAGATTAGTTTTTTTTATTATTTATTTATTTCTAGGTACGCGGTATCATGTTGTCATTGTTTGCAATTACTTTTTCTACATCTACTTTACTTCGATAAAAAATAGACTAACAAAGGATTCTTCTACTTTCTAATGATAATGGACGAGGGTTTTGCCAATTATTAACAGACAAAGGCATCGTAGTAACAAGTGGCGCTTGTCATAAACTGTGCATGCTAGTGTTGTGGTCTTAACCACATCTCGGGATAATATATTATATAACGTTGTCACTAGTTTCAATGTGTCTGTATCTTGTGCTAGGTTCTTTAATGATGTTAGGTCTTTTCTTGATTTGAGTTGGTTTTCTTGATTTGATTCTTGATTTGAGATTCCAGTTGTTGCGCTAGTAACAATGTCACGTGTTCATCTTCGGAAAGGACAGCAACTAGAGGCGTTGTTTTGATGTATTTATTTTTATCGTAGTGTTTTAGGTCTTTGGTTTAGTATCGTTCATAGTGATGTTGGTGGTCTTCCTCTGTATTTTGTGCCTTTTTTCTTCTCCAAAGTACTCGTGCATTCCTGTTTGGGTCGGAATCGCGTCCTCTCTTATTAGTATAAGCCCGAATAGTTTCCTTCTTTGCTCTTTGATTCTATGACTTATTGGTTTGATTCTGCAAGCTCTTGGTTGCTGACTTCATTTCAGGCCAGTGGACGCCGATAATGTTCCTGAGGTGTTTTCTATGTAACTATTATGTTCAAACTGTCTACATTCTTTACAGTAAGACCATCAGACCTACATCGTCTGCATATATCAGCTCTAGAGTCAGTCGTTCGTTGGTTGGTAATTGTTTTTGTAGACTTTTTTAATGCTGCTTCTAAAGAGACGGTGAACAGAAGTGGGCTAAGGCTATGTCCTTGTGGTATTCCAATCGTTGTTCGAACTGTTATTGTCTGTTTGCCGGGTGAGAAAGCTGGTGTTGTGTTGGTAAGCAGTGTTCTGATTAAGTTGTTGTGGTCTTTCTCTAAAACTGTGTCTAGCACTGTCAATAGTTGTGTTCTACATATTGTGTCGAATGCAGAGTTCATGTTGATACCCAGGATTGAACATTAGTCTTCGTGATTTTCTGTTCTTCCTTTCAACCATCAGTGAGCACAAACAATACCACTAGTACTTATGTTCTTTGCTGTTCTTCCTTTTCAACCATCAGTGAGCACAAACAATACCACTAGTACTTATGTTCTTTGCTGTTCTTCCTTTCAACCATCAGTGAGCACAAACAATACCACTAGTACTTATGTTCTTTGCTGTTCTTCCTTTCAACTATTGGTGAGCACAAACAATACCACTAGTACTTATGTTCTTTGCTGTTCTTCCTTTTAACCATCAGTGAGCACAAACAATACCACTAGTACTTATGTTCTTTGTTGTTCTTCCTTTTAACTATTGGTGAGCACAAACAATACCACTAGTACTTATGTTCTTTGCTGTTCTTCCTTTTAACTATTGGTGAGCACAAACAATACCACTAGTACTTATGTTCTTTGCTGTTCTTCCTTTTAACTATTGGTGAGCACAAACAATACCACTAGTACTTATGTTCTTTGCTGTTCTTCCTTTTAACTATTGGTGAGCACAAACAATACCACTAGTACTTATGTTCTTTGCTGTTCTTCCTTTTAACTATTGGTGAGCACAAACAATATCACTGGTACTTCCATTTTTTCTAGAACCGCATTGTGGTATTGAAAAATATTCCTCTACCTTTGGTCTTATTTGGTTGAATGAAATTATGCTCAGGAGTTTTCTAAAAGCGGACAGTAGAATAATTGGTCTAAGGTTTTCTATTGGTCCCTTTTTCTTATTTGGTTTATTCAATAAGATTAGTTTTCCAGAGTCGATATCAAGATGATCTTTTTGAATAAACTTCTCATTAAACACGTTGGCAACCATTTCTTGGTGAGCTCATGTGAGCCATTTCAATTCCTCTGCTTATATAGTGTCTAACACAGCCACTCTGTTATTCTTGAGCTGGTGTGTAACCTTGTACACTTCCAGACCAGCGATAGGCGTGTCGAATCTTGAATTTGTTGTTTCAAATGGCTCTATTTCTTCTTCTGCTTCGTACTTCTTTTTTATAGAATTCATTTATCTCCTCTATTATTTCTTTTTAATTATATAACATCTTGCCGTTGTTGTCCAATATGATCAACTTTTTCCTTCGTTTTTGTTTGATATGTCTTACAGCCTTGTACATTTTTTCATACTGTCTGGCATTTGTTTCGTCTGATATATTGTCTATTTTCTTTACGCCATTCTTCAAAGAGTGTACATTTATCTGTGGCATGATCTTCTTTCGTTCCCTATTCTGTTTTTGTTTCTTTCGGCTGCTTACATTCATTCTTATTAATTTGTTTCTGCTGTTCGGACCCTATTATCTTTTTATTGTTATTTTTTGGTATCTTTTAGAACTTCCTCTTTTAATTCGTTTTCCGTCTTAACGTTGGCGTTTTGTCTTATTTATTGATCTTTCCGAACTTAACGTTTGCGTTTTTCTCATTAATTTGTTTCCATCAACAACGGTGTAATGTTCATATGGTTTTTGCAAAGACACACATCAACAACGGTGTAATGTTCATATGGCCAAAAAGACACACATCAACAACAGTGTAATATTTATATGGCCAAAGACACACATCAACTACGGTGTAATGTTCATATATCTTGTTTATGGCCAAAGACACACATGTGTAATGTTTTGGCCAAAGACACACATCAACAACGGTGTAATGTTCATATGGCCAAAGACACACATCAACAACGGTGTAATGTTCATATAGACACACATCAACAACTTGGCCAAAGACACACTCTTTTAATTGTTTTCCGTCTTAACGTTGGCGTTTAATGTTCATTATTTAAAGATCTTTCATCAACTTAACGTTTAATGTTTGGCCAAAGACACACATCAACAAAAGTTAATGTTTATATGGCCAAAGACACCATCAACAACGGTGTAATGTTCATATGACCAAAGACACACATCAACAACGTGTAATGTTCATATGACCAATGACACACATCAACAACGGTGTAATGTTCATATGACCAAAGACACATCAACAACGGTGTAATGTTCATATGGCCAAAGACACACATCAACAAAGGTGTAATGTGTCAACAACGGTGTAATGTTCATATGGCCAAAGACACACATCAACAACGGTGTAATGTTCATATGACCAAAGACACACATCAACAACGGTGTAATGTTCAATAATGTTCATATGACCAAAGACACACATCAACAACGGTGTAATGTTCATATGACCAAAGACACACATCAACAACGGTGTAATGTTCATATGGCCAAAGTCACACATCAACAACGGTGTAATGTTCATATGACCAAAGTCACACATCAACAACGGTGATTGTTCATATGGCCAAAGACACATCAACAACGGTGTAATGTTATATGGCCAAAGACACACATCAACAACGGTGTAATGTTTATATGACCAAAGACACACATCAACAACAGTGTAATGTTCATATGACCAACGACACCCATCAACAACGGTGTAATGTTTATATGGCCAGAGTCACACATCAACAAGGGTGTAATGTTTATATGGCCAGAGTCACACATCAACAACGGTGTAATGTTTATATGGCCAGAGTCACACATCAACAACGGTGTAATGTTTATATGGTCACACATCCAGAGTCACATATCAAAAACAGTGTAATGTTTATATGACCAGAATGTTTATATGACCAGAGTCACATATCAACAACAGTGCAATGTTTATATGGCCAGAGTCACACATGAACAATGGTGTAATGTTCATATGGCCAGAGACACACATCAAGCCTGAAACAAGACAGCTTAATTCTTAACTATAAACTAATATGTCGTACTATGGTTTCTCATCATAGGGACACACATCACGGATTGTTTACTAGACTCAGGATAGGCCCCTTGTCAAAAAGTGGTACAATTGAATGACAAGCTCGACAAACCTCATGCAACGAAATAACACAGTCACACACACACACACAAACACACACACACAAACACATACACAAACAGACACAGAGACACACACACACAGCAAAAAATCAGTCATCCACAGTAGAAACAAAACATTGTAATCCTCTCAAGAATGCCACCACTACATAGCGATACACAGTTTAAATATAGCATGTGCCATGCAATGGACTCTCATCACAGCAGTCCGTCATTCATTAGTTGGCAATGACACGTCCAATAGTAATAAATGATGATAACAACAACAAAAATGATTCGTCAAATCTATCAAGCCTAGATTCGCCAAGTACGAATGGTGACAAGGATAGGATTGGTCAAATCTATCAAGCCTAGATTCGCCAAGTACGAATGGTGACAAGAATAGGATTCGTCAAATCTATCAAGCCTAGATTCGCCAAGTACGAATGGTGACAAGAATAGGATTCGTCAAATCTATCAAGCCTAGATTCGCCAAGTACGAATGGTGACAAGAATAGATTCGTCAAATCTATCAAGCCTAGATTCGCCAAGTACGAATGGTGACAAGAATAGGATTCGTCAAGTCTACGTTCGCCAGGGATGAATAGTGAGAAATAAAGGATTGCCAAGGTCAAATGGTGACGTACAAAAGATTGAACAAGTCTGCTAGGCGGCAAACAAAGGATTTTCTTAGTCTGAATAGAGACAAACATGGATTTGCCAAGTTTAAAAAGAAACGAACAATGCATTTCCGCCGACTAAATAGAGAAAAGTTAAGGATTCGTCACGTCTATATTATATACAGACCAACAAAGGATTTCGATTCAGAATATGAAAACAAATCAAATAAAATGACGTCATTGTTCATCCCTCGGATTGATAACACCGCCTTAAAGCCTTTTACCCCATGAAAAAAAAAGAAAAGTTCATCATGGCCGTTACCGCCCATAGAGCCGGATCTTATTCCCGTTTCTATAGTGTGAAGCAAACAGCTGATAAGAAACACCTCCTGGACATGATGGTAGTCGGACGCAGGCATTTACTCCCAAGCTAGTGCTGAGTACCCATTTAGCACCTGGGTAGAGTGGGGACAATGCGTGTTAAGTGTCTTTCTGAAAGGAACACAACGTCAGACCTACCTTTGCTAGGATTCGAAACTCGGGGCCTCACGATCCCCACTCCGGCAGCCTAACCACTGGGCCACCGAAGCCACTTTTCACTCATGTGGTTAAAGTTATATTAGAACGTGCACCTTGGCCATAGTGAAATCTCGACTCCAGGCGTGACGGATGTTAAGCACGCGTTGCAAAGTCACTCGGCTTCTGTCATTCCTGGTCAGCGATTCCAAACCCCATGAAACCATGCAAATATAACAATAATAATAATAATAATAATAATAATAATAATAATAATAATAATAATAATAATAATAATAATAATAATAATAATGATAATAATAATAATAATGATGATAATAATAGCAATAATAATAATAATAATAATAATAATAATAATAATAATAATAATAATAATAATAATACTACTACTACTACTACTACTACTACTAATAATAATAATAATAATAATAATAATAATAATAATAATAATAATAATAATAATAATAATAATAATAATAATAATAATAATAGCAATAATAATAATAATAATAATAATAATAATAATAATAATAATAATAATAATAATAATAATGATAATGATAATGATAATGATAATGATAATGCTAATGATAATAGTAATGACACTATAATGATACTATAATTAATACTAATGACTACTACTACTACTACTACTACTACTACTACTACTACTACTACTACTACTACTACTACTACTACTACTACTACTACTACTACTACTACTACTACTACTACTACTACTACTACTACTACTAATAATAATAATAATAATAATAATAATAATAATAATATTAATAATGATGATGAAGATGATGATGATGATGATGATGATGATGATGATGATGATCATGTTGATGATATATGTACATAAGAGTCAAAAGTTAACATTCTCAAAGAACACAATCATGTCCAATATTAAACATACATATCACGTCACTGCATTATGTAGCCTGAATCGCATCTCACTCTTCGTCACCGCAGACGGGCGGTATCTTTGAAGTATTGTGTGCACATTTCGTGTGCTTAAAAAGCACAGACTTTCTTTCTTCTTTGACATTAAAACGAAATGTTATCCAAGCAAAAGTTGACACTGTCATAAATAAAAATTTTCTTCTTTTGTAGTGTAGGTCGTGATACACCATTGAGATGATTTAGGCGACGAAGTGCAATCCTTTTATTTCAATATGGTAAACAACGGTAATTTAGTGGCAATTGCACCAAAGACAAGACAGACCAAGCACGTGACGTTTCGGGTGTGCATCAGAGAAGGGAGAACAAGGATTACGTATCGTGTCTTTCAAATTTAATATTTCTTAGATTTACTTTTCTATAATCTTCTATTCCTTCTTTTTCCTATTTATACATTTGTTTTCATTTTATCCTTCTAAAAGCAAGTCACATTCTCAGAAACGAACGTAAGGTAATGAAAAGCAGAGTCCTGGGTTATTGTTTTTTTTTATAGACATACGATATATTGCGCTAGTGTGCCATTGCTCTCCATGTCGCCTATACTTTCTCCGAATCTGAATACATCTAACTAAACCATTTTGCTGCTAGATGAACAGGAGGGCCAGAAAAGTTTTCCCGGACAGGGAATCGAACTCGGGCCTTATGGGTGGTAGTCAGATGCTCTACCGACTGAGCTACTGGCGTCCATTTTTTCCCTTCCACTCACTCTTATTATCGATGTCCTCATTTCTTCCATCTGACATCACACTGTGTGATGTCTGTACAAGTTAGTACATGTAGATATAATTACTTGTTTGCTGTATAACGAAGGGTTATACCCGAAACGTCACGTTTCTTTTTATTGAGTTATAACTTATTGTTGCTGATCACTTCAGTCTACATGCGCTGTCTTTCAAAGGCTATGAATCGTATTTGATAACACAAAAAGCAACTATTTGACAGAGATCATGTTCATATCTGTCGTATTTTTTTCTTCTTAAGTTTTCTCTCCTTGGTTTTAGTATCCTATTTGTGATCCGATGCGTTCAGGTGTTATCTCTGTTTCGGCAGGCATGGGTTCAAAATCGAAATCAAATCAAGGAAAAACAGGGTTTTTGTATCCGATTTATGTGTTCTTATATCCAATGTATTCTTATAAGCTGTGTTCTCATATCCGAAGTGTTCTTATCAGCTGTGTTGCTATATCCGAAGTGTTCTTATTAGCTGTGTTCTCATATCCGAAGTGTTCTTATTAGCTGTGTTCTCATATCCGAAGTGTTCTTATTAGCTGTGTTACTATATCCGAAGTGTTCTTATTAGCTGTGTTGCCATATCCGAAGTGTGCTTATTAGCTGTGTTCCCTTATTAGCTGTGTTCCCCAAAGTGTTCATATATAAGCTGTGTTCCCATACCCGAAGTGTTCTTATTAGCTGTGTTCTCATATCCGAAGTGTTCTTATTAGCTGTGTTGCCATATCCGAAGTGTTCTTATTAGCTGTGTTCCCATACCCGAAGTGTTCTTATTAGATAGATGTGTTTCTATAACCGATGTGTTCTTATAAGAAATGAGAACTGTAACGGTATCAAAAGTTAAGCAAGCAAATGTGCTAATTTGTCTAATTATATATTTTATTTGAGTTTGAAATAAATAATATTGTATTATTATTGGCTGTCCATTTGACTTTTATACCTCAGTTTTTTCGTCGTTTTTTGTGTGTGTGTCTTTTTTCTCCTTAATTTAATATCGGTTACAGTACCATTTTTGTTGGTTTTTTTCGTTGTCTTTTCACAACGTTTTTTTCTTTTCAGACAAGTATTTCACTCCGGATCCGTTATTTACCTCATGCGTAAATGAGTACCCAGCTACAGGCAGACAAGTATTTCACTCCAATTTCGTTATTTACGTCATGCATAAATGAGTACCCGGCTACAGGCAGACAAGTATTTCACTCCGGTTTCGTTATTTACCTCATGCGTAAATGAGTACCCGGCTACAGCAGACAAGTATTTCACTCCGGTTTCGTTATTTACCTCACGCGTAAATGAGTACCCAGCTACAGGCAGACAAGTATTTCACTCTGGCTTCGTTATTTACCTCATGCGTAAATGAATACCCAGCTACAGGCAGACAAGTATTTCACTCCGGTTTCGTTATTTACCTCAGGTGTAAATGAGTACCTAGCTACATGCAGACAAGTATTTCACTCCGGTTTCCTTTATTTACCTCATGCATAAATGAGTACTCAGCTACATGCAGACAAGTATTTTTACCCGATTTCGTTATTTACCTCATATGTAAATGAGTACCTAGCTACAGGCAGACAAAGTATTTACTCCAATTTCGTTATTTACCTCAGGCGTAAATGAGTACCCAGCTACATGCAGTCAAATATTTCACTCTGATTTCGTTATTTACCTCATGCTTAAATGAGTACCCAGCTACATGCAGTCAAGTATTTCACTCTGATTGCGTTATTTACCTCATGCGTAAATGAGTACCCAGCTACATGCAGTCAAGTATTTCACTCTGATTGCGTTATTTACCTCATGCGTAAATGAGTACCCATCTACATGCAGACAAGTATTTCCCTCCGGTTGCGTTATTTACCTCATGCGTAAATGAGTACACAGCTACAGGCAGACAAGTATTTCACTCCGGTTTCGTTATTTACCTCATGTGTAAATGAGTACACAGCTACAGGCAGACAAGTATTTAACTCCGGTTTCGTTATTTACCTTCAGTAAATGAGTACACAGCTACAGGCAGACAAGTATTTAACTCCGGTTTCGTTATTTACATCATGCGTAAATGAGTACCCAGCTACAGCAGACAAGTATTTAACTCCGGTTCCGTTATTTACCCCATGCGTAAATGAGTACCCAGCTACAGCAGACAAGTATTTAACTCCGGTTTCGTTATTTACCCCATGCGTAAATGAGTACCCAGCTACATGCAGACAAGTATTTCACTCCGGTTTCGTTATTTACATCATGCGTAAATGAGTACCCAGCTTCAGGCAGACAAGTATTTCACTCTGGTTTTGTTCTTTACCTCATGCGTAAATGAGTACCCAGCTACATGCAGACAAGTATTTCACTCGGTTTCGTTATTTAGCTCATGCGTAAATGAGTACCCAGCTACATGCAGTCAAGTATTTCACTCGGTTTCCTTATTTACCTCATGCGTAAATGAGTACCCGGCTACAGGCAAAGAAGGATCTTATATCAAAAGCGCTTAACAGGCAGATGCAATCTATTCAAACTATGCAAACTATGCAAACTATGCAAACTATGCAAACTATGCAATCTATGCAATCTATGCAATCTATGCAAACTATGCAAACTATGCAAACTATGCAATCTATGCAATCTATGCAATCTATGCAAACTATGCAATCTATGCAAACTATGCAAACTATGCAATGTATGCAATATATGCAAACTATGCAAACTATGCAAACTATGCAATCTATGCAAACTATGCAAACTATGCAATCTATGCAAACTATGCAATCAATGCAATCTATGCAAACTATGCAATCTATGCAATCTATGCAAACTATGCAAACTATGCAATCTATGCAATCTATGCAATCTATGCAATCTATGCAATCTATGCAAACTATGCAAACTATGCAATCTAAACTATGCAATCTATGCAATCTATGCAATCTATGCAATCTATGCAAACTATGCAATCTATGCAAACTATGAAAACTATGCAATCTATGCAAACTATGCAAACTATGCAATCTATGCAAACTATGCAATCTATGCAAACTATGCAAACTATGCAAACTATGCAATCTATGCAAACTATGTGCAAACTATGCAATCTATGCAAACTATGCAATCTATGCAATCTATGCAAACTATGCAATCTATGCAAACTATGCAATCTATGCAATCTAAATTATGCAATGTATGCAAACTATGCAAACTATGCAATCTATGCAATCTATGCAAACTACAAACTATGCAATCTATGCAATCTATGCAATCTATGCAATCTATGCAAACTATGCAAACTATGCAAACTATGCAATCTATGCAATCTATGCAATCTATGCAAACTATGCAATCTATGCAAACCCAAAGGAAATGGGTATTGTGTCGGTGGCCGAGTGGTCGGGCTACCGGATTTGAAATCGTGAGGTCCCGGGTACGAATCCTAGCAAAGCTATGTCCCACATTGTGTTCCTTTAGGAAGTCCACACGTAACACACTTTTCCCCCTAGTCGACTCAGGTGCAAATGGGAAGAAGTAGTAGTTTGGGAGTAAATTCCTGCGACAGACTAGCGTCCAGTCCTGAAAGTGACTTTACCAGCCGTTACGATTCACGATATAAAAACAGGGATAAGCTCCTGCTCTATGGGTTTTTTTACGTTTACCAAGGACTTGAGAAGGACTTTGAATGAAATAGCTGCAAGGGAATATATGACGTAGAGTAAGTGCGCCTGTGTTTGTAGAGGAATACAGGCTATATGACAATTATTATATTCTATCTATGTTTGTACAGGAACACAGGCTAGATGATGATTATTATGTTCTATCTATGTTTGTACAGGAATACAGGCTTCATGATAATTATTATGTTCTATCTCTGTTTGTACAGGAACACAGGCTACATGATGATTATTATGTTTTATCTATGTTTGTAAAGGAATACAGGCTACATGATGATTATTATGTTCTATCTATGTTTGTAAAGGAATACAGGCTACATGATATTTATTGTGTTCTATCTATGTTTGTACAGGAATACAGACTACATGATAATTATTATTTCCACCTGTATGTGTACAGGAATACAGGCTACATGATAATTATTATGTTCTATCTATGTTTGTACAGGAATACAGGCTAGATGATATTTATTATGTTCTTTCTATGTTTGTACAGAAATACAGGCTACTTGATAATTATTATGTTCTATCTATGTTTGTACAGGAACACAGGCTACATGATAATTATTATGTTCTATCTATGTTTGTACAGGAATACAGGCTAGATGATGATTATTATGTTCTATCTATGTTTGTAAAGGAATATAGGCTATATGATATTTATTATGTTCTATCTATGATTGTACAGGAACACAGGCTAGACGATGATTATTATGTTCTATCTATGTTTGTAGAGGAATACAGGCCACATGATAATTATTATTATGTTCTATCTATGTTTGTACAGGAATACAGGCTACATGATAATTATTATTATGTTCTATCTATGTTTGTACAGGAATACAGGCCACATGATAATTATTATTATGTTCTATCTATGTTTGTACAGGAATACAGGCCACATGATAATTATTATGTTTTATCTATGTTTGTACAGGAATACAGGCCACATGATAATTATTATGTTCTATCTATGTTTGTACAGGAATGCAGACTACATGACAATTATTACAATCCATCTCTATTTGTATATTTTGTGCTGCAGTGTTATTATCTGACTTTCTCTTTATTGTCCATTCTCTACTTCTATTGCCAGGTGTCATTTTTTTTCTTCTATTTTAAAAATAAAAGGTTGCCAAAAATTAATGATGCATAATGCTTGTTGTCTATGCTTTGAACTATTTGCTTAATCAATTTTGTTTTCAACTAATAAAAACATTATATATTACCTATACATTATACTTCGGTTGCGTTTGTCATCGGGGTTTTATTCTAGTTTTTGTTTGTTTGTTTTTTTGTTTGGCATACACTAATTGGATGAGAAGGATGATCTGCTGTGGAGAGTCCTAACGGGAAAAACCGAAAGACAAAGAAGACAAACGTTGACTCCTTTCCCGTAATAATACTAATATTTAAATTATTTTGCTTGTCTTTTTTGAGATATTCAAGGGAAATAATAAAGATAAATCAATAGCAACCGTTGGGTTAGAATGTTATTTCACAGTTATCTTTCCACTTTACTGTTGACGGGCAGTTGTAAGATCCGTTGAGTGCTTTCCTTCATTTGTGGTTGGGTTTTTTTATTTGAATTGAGTTGATTTTGCCCATATCCACAGCTAAGGTGATTTCGGGCGTTTTGGGAGGATTTTTGTCTTTGCCCTCAATGGGACATGACTGTATTTATGGCTATACCTTCGACATGCCCATTTGCTTCGCTGATTGTCTTTTCAATGATTAAAAAAAAATTCCATTTTGATATCATTAATTTGTATGATGGAATGGCCGTTTTTGATTCAAAACTCAGTGTTCATCAATGTCAACTAAGGGCATTCGGTAGTCAATAGACAAAGTCTCGGCCTGTCAGCCAAAAAGGTAGTGGTTTGAGTACCACAGATCGTTGAAAAAATTTCTCGAGTTTTTTCGAGCAAAATCTACCCCGCCCCCATCCCACCCCACCCCCACCCCCACCCATTCCCCACCCCGCCTGGTCCGGGTAGGTGGATCGACACCTAATCCGATTACAAGGAGGACGCTAACGTCACACACTAAACTATGAAACCATTGCAAAAAAAAAAGCGATAAAACTTGTATTTTTAGTAAATATTTATCAACAAGATACTATTTCATTATTATGCAATTTGTTTTTCGATAAAACTTATATTTTAGTAAATATTTATCAAGAAGATACTATTTCATTATTACGCAATTTGT
>JAXRKP010002075.1:67500-71507 GCA_037039925.1 Doris montereyensis
AAGGCCAGCTATCTATTGATGTAAAACGTTCCACAGCAACAAGGTCAGCTATCTATTGGATGTAAAACGTTCCATAGTAACAAGGTCAGCTATCTATTGGATGTAAAACGTTCCCAGTAGAAGGTCAGCTATCTATTGGATATAAAACGTTTCACAGTAAGAAGGTCAGCTATCTATTGGATGTAAAACGTTCCACAGTAACAAGCTCCAGCTATCTATTGGATGTAAAAAGTTCCAAAGCAACAAGGTCAGCTATCTATTGGATAAAAAGTTCCAAAGCAACAAGGTCAGCTATCTATTTTCAATGATCTTCAGCCGATACAAAAAAACGTCCTCGTAGACGCCTTAATACAGTTGGTGAAAAATCTTTCACGTTTTGCGCCCTATGTGGAATTCTCCCAACACTTAAGAGAAATAGAATCGACCGGGACTTTCAACCACCACAACGTCCATTGCTTGTCGTGGGGTGTGGTGGCGTGCTTTGCCTCAGCAACGGAGAGCTATCAGTGGGAGCTTAAGCTCTAGGCAACGTCCCCAAAGCTGACATGTAGGGTAGAGGTCAGACTAATATGGACACATTGGGTAGACAGGAGTCGTAAACTCAGGACGGCAACCTGTCTAGGAGGAATCTCCAAATTCAATCGGCCCTCCAGAATGGGCGTTGTTGGCGAAGGGCTAACAACCCGTCCCATAAAACAAGTACGTTACAGAAACGCCAAGAGGAAAAACACAATGCCAATTCCTGGGAAAGGTAGGCAGTCCACTAAAACTAAGTATGAAGCGTTCCAGTGAAAGCCGAAAGGAAGCTGGCGTGCCGATGGCTCTACTCTCTCCAGGACAAACACAAAGTTTTTGGCGTGCCGATGGCGATACTCTCACCCAGGACAAACACAAAGCTGGCGTGCCGATGGCTCTACTCTCCAGGACAAACACAAAGCTGGCGTGCCGATGGCTCTACTCTCACCCAGGACAAACACAAAGCTGGCGTGCCGATGGCTCTACTCTCACCCAGGACAAACACAAAGCTGGCGTGCCGATGGCTCTACTCTCACCCAGGACAAACACAAAGCTGGCGTGCCGATGGCTCTACTCTCACCCAGGACAAACACAAAGCTGGCGTGGCTCTATGGCTCACTCTCACCCAGGACAAACAAAGCTGGCGTGCCGATGGCTCTACTCTCACCCAGGACAAACACAAAGCTGCGTGGCCGATGGAACAGTGACAAACGATGTTCGAAGAGTTGGAAAACGGCTCAGATAACTGCAGAAATGTGGTCATACAACCTAGCAGTTTTGTGTCTTTGTGAAACAAGATGGACTGAGGCAGGGAAATTTCGTCTCACCACAGGAGAATTCATTTATTCCGCACACCAACAGGAAGGTGCCTCCCACACTGAGGGAGTTGGTATAATGATTTCACCAGCAGCAACTAAATCGATGTTAGAATGGAAATGCCTCCAGAATGCCAGATTCTTCACAAAATCCCGTAAAATTTTGATAATCCAATGTTATGCACCAACGAATGAAGCAGAGGACGAAGGAAAGAACAATTTTATAAACAGCTGCAAGATGTGATAAATAAAAAATCAAAGAAAGATGTCTTGATCCTGATGGGCGACCTAAATGCTAAAATCGGAAACAACAACACTGGCAGAGAACATTGTTTAGGCAAAGAAGGTCCGGGAGTAAGGAATGAAAACGGAGAATTATTTAGTGACTTTTGCATGTTCAATAGACTTTTGGTTGGGGAAGCATCTTCCCGCATGAAACAGTACACAAGGTTACCTATGTGTCTCCAGATTATCAGACCGAGAATCAAATTGATCACATTTGCATTGGAGGAAGGTTTAGAAGATCCATGCTAGATGGTCGAAACAAGAGAGGTGAAGACATTGGCTCTGGTCATCATTTACTAGCAGTTAATGAACTACAAAAATGAAATTTGATAAGATTGGCTTTCAATACAACACTGAGCTATTATTGGACCCACTGACTAAGAAATTGTTTCAAGTATCAACTGAAAAACCATTACGTACCATTAGCAAACCTTATCCAAGAGGATTTGTCGGTAGAACAGGCATGGAAACATACAAAAACAGCATGGGAAACCAATTGCAATGAAATACTGAGCAAGAAAACAAGACAATACAAGGACTGAATTGCATTAGAAACAATGCAAAAGATAAAAATCCAGAAAAGACCTAAAATGAAAGGTAAACAAACAAGACCAGAGCATGAAAAGCTAGGACACAGGAAGAATATTATATGGCTCCTAAAAGAGGTAAGAAAAAGCGTGAAGCAGGACAAGCAAAAAACACCAAGAAGAAATTGCACAGAAAACGGAAGCAGCAGCACGTTAAATGAATACAAAAGAGCTGTACGACATCACACGAACAATTGCTGAGACAAAGAAAACAAGAGCAACCAAGGTTCAAAACAAAAGAAGTAAAATATTAACTAAGCAAAAGACTAACTACACAGATGGGGAGAATACAAAAAGAGTTCCTCAACCGTCTTGCACCCAATGATCATCAAGACATTCTACCAGCAGAACAATGTTGAAACAGGACAGATCAACCATCAATAAGAGAGCTATAAAAGCAAGCAAAACTCAAAATTAACAAAGCACTAAAGGCAGCCAGAAGGAACAACCGTAGACATGCTCCATAAACTTTACCACAAGATCTGTGAAATAAAAGGGGATCAAAAGGCTTGAACATGGCTACATTGTAAAAATACCAAAGAAAGGAAACCTTAGACACTGCAAGAACTGGCGAGGTATTACCCTTTCATTCATACCAGCAGAGAAAAGTCTTCAATATAAGTTTATTAGAAGTGATGAAAAAAGAAGATTGATAGACGTCTGAGAGAATAACAGGCAGGAATCAGACATAACCGTTCATGCACAGATCACATATGCACTTACGTATTATAATTGAAAATCAATCGAATGGAATTCCCCACTTTATATTAATTTCATCTACATGGAAAAAGCATTTGATAGTGTAGATCGAATCAGTTATGTGGAAACTACTCAACTATCATGGAATCCCATCCGAAATAGTCAGTTTACCACAGTCAACATATGATTCTTCAACAAACCAAGTCATTCACAATAAAACCCTCACAGAATCCTTCAATACACTAACTGGAGTCAAGCAAGGATGTCTATTATCACCGTTCCTTTCTTGATAGCAATGGATTGGATTATGCCAATAACAACAAAGACACAGAACAGGACTTCAATGATCTCCGACTCATCAACTGGAAGATATTGATTTTGCTGATGATATAGCACTTCTTCTCATCGACATAATGTTATCGATGAAAACAAACAGAATGACCAAGGAAGCAGTGAAACTGGGAATAAATAAAAACAAAACGAAAAACTAAAGTTCTCAGAATTAACAACTTGAATAATAACAACATCCCATTTGATGAAATGGAATTAGAAGATGTCGGCCAGTTCACATATTTGGGTAGTGTCGTAAGCAAAACAAGAGGAACGAACCAGGATATCAGCGCCAGAATCGGGAAGGCGATACAGCATTTGGGACCCTAAAGCCATTTTGGAATTCCCTAGAAATCGCCTGAAAAAAATCCGTATTTTAAACACAAGCATAAAAATGAGTCCTTCTGTATGCCTGTGAAACATGGCGCACCACTAAAACATCCACAAGAAAACTTCAAACATTTATTAACAGATGCCTGAGATAAATCCTACACATCAAATAATGGTTTGATAAAACTACAAACAAAGAACTTTGGTAAAAAGGCACATCATCAAGAACCGACAGTAGTACAGATTAAGAGGAAAAACTGGAGATGGCTTGGACGCACCTTTAGAAAGTCATCAGATAACATAACGTCAGACCTAAAATGGAATCCACAAGGAAGAGAGGAAGGGGAGACCAAAGACAACATGGAGGAGGTCAACCCTGCAGGAAGCTCGGCAGCTGGGTCTTTCCCGGAACGAGACAGAGATGGTGGCGCAGGACAGAGTGAAG
>JAXRKP010002076.1:0-22500 GCA_037039925.1 Doris montereyensis
AAAAGTTGTCTTGGATTGGCTCAGTGTTTTTCTTCCTTCTTTGTGCACCTGTGTTATTACCCCAGTGCAAGTGGCCTGTTTAATGTCGGCATTGGCATTAACTCCTTGATACATTATTAGGATTATTCCCCTGACAAGTCAGTTGGCTTGGTGGTCGGAAATCACACATGCCCAAAACATTAAACTTACCTATCGTCTATTTCATTCTTTGCTTACTGTAGTATATCAGCAACCTTTCTACCTACACCCCACCCACCCACCCCAACCCCACCCTTTGTCAAAACCTAACCTCGAACAGATAAGTTCAGCATTTGAACAGACTCGTTTTAACTTCGACCGTGATGCATTCAACATGCCTAAGGGAATCAGTCGAATGGTTACTCTAACTGATCACCTTCTGCTCCCAATTATCCTCTATACTAATTTTCAGCACTCTTGGTACTGATACTTGACTCATTCACAGTGTTTGTCGTCCGTCACTTATACTGCTAATGGGTTCGGTCCGAATTGATTTCATCATCTGATTTGCGGTAGTAAGTTCTCAGACTTCCCTTATTGTATCAATCAATGTGTCATTTTTTCTCTCTTCTTTATTTTTCAGATGTGTCTTGGGAGAGCGAGCTGGACTTCTTGTACCCAAAGGACAGGGCTACGAGAAGTTACCTGAGGAGCAGTGTCAACATGACTCTGAAGCCAACGTCACCACTACCAGCTCCCGAACAAGTCTTAACCCGTCTTCAGGGGATGGGGGATCGAGTTAGCATTAGCATCGCCTTCGTTCACTTTTGCCTCGCCCTCGCCTGTTTTCTAATTCGATACGCCTCCGTGTTCTGGTACACAAACAAGGCTCTGACCCTGATCTTCGGCTCTCAACTGCTGGCAATGGTTCTCAACTCAATTTTCGGTTTCAACAGCTTCGCTACCCTTTACTGCGTGTGTCACAACAGGAAGCTGTGCCCCAACGTTCGCTTATCGCTGGGTTGTCAGGTGGACTTGATGCTGTATCTGATCGGCAGCACCATCCTCATCGTCTCCACCGTCACCGTCTTCGAGTATGGCTCCCATTACTTTCACGAGAAATCCAAAATCGTTGACCGCCACCATGCCACCGACAGCTACATGAAGCAGACCGTCATTGTCAACAGTGGGTGTCAGGGTTACCTACCGCATTCGTGTGCCGGCAGCGCACTGGTCTTTTTCGCCGTGTGCAAAGGCCCCATAGTGTACGATCTGGTCCAGCTCATGAGATTGACCAACGACCAGTTGCTGCTCTCTGGGGTCATCTGCGAGGTTGCTACATGGTCATGTGGGTAGCTCTTTGGTTTCTGCCTCACCGTCAAACAGAAATGGCAATTTCGTTTGTTGGATTACGTTCCGCTGCGACATCTGTCCTCTTTAAATATGAGTCTGGATGGAAGTAACGTCAAGATAAATCGATCCGACAGGGGCGGTTCAGTGGATAGCGGTAGCCTAACCAGGATTAAGCGATCGAGTTTAACCAACAATCCTCCTGGACGGCAGGCGGCGATTATTCTGCCAACGGTAACAATACCCCATCTGAAGATCCCTGCCAGTCAGACTTGGGTACGGACGAGTCTGACATGGTGGACAACGCAGCTGTCGATGTAGTTCTAGGACCAGAGTCCCGACATGGACGGCTCCTCCTCATTGAGAAGGTCGCGGGCGCGGAGAAGCGCCGGTCAAAGAGTAACATTCGAGGAGAGCATCGATAACTCGGGTCAGCTCCTGAGCCTGTAGCCACCACGGCAGTCTGCCTAGGAGCAGCAGTCAGGGCGTGGCCCCGACTCCCCATGACGTGAGCCACATGAACGTCACGGCGGATGTGCACAACGTCACACCACCGCCATTACCCGTAGAACCAGTAGAGTCTAGTCAAGACGTGATAGTGAGGAGAAACAGCGGCACTCAGGACAACGCCTTGTCCAAGGAGTACAGAAACAGTATAAGGAATAAGTGTGGTGAGTTTTATTCCAGCGTGAACAATCTGTCTTCCAGCCAGGAGGATATTCGGTCCCCGGCTGTTCCAGCTGAACCTCCCCACCCCTTACAACGCTGATGTCTTCGTTCCGCGACAAAGTCCGGGAATCTTCTATAGCAGCCAGCAATTTCAAAGAGCGGGGAGCGACACATGTTGAACACTACAACAATTACGACGAGCCGCCTGGCGCCCCCAACCTACCAGACCAACCGGATGGTGGACAAACGGAAATGCCGGCCATATCCGACGAAGACATACTGGCTGACCGCGGTTGCCACGGGGATAACTCCGCCAACACCTCTTCGCTGACGCGGCGGAAAGCGACCGTGTCGTCGCCTGCCGGCAGCGAGGACAGCCAGAGGAACAGCCTGTCCAACAGCACCATGGAGTCGTCGGACTTTAGCCTGCCGCCACTCATGGAAGACATTCAGTTGGGTCGAGTCCGTCGCTTGTCCGGCAGCGGACCAAGGGAAGACTACTTGGTAGGTGGCAAAGCCGATCTTCACCCTCACCATCACCACCCGCATCATAATCACCCCCACCACCAAGCCCACCCGCGGCCCGTCAAAGTCTTGATGGGCCGGAAAACCGGAAATGGGTCGGCGAGACTCGGCCAACTACTCACTGACATCCTCGTCACAAGACATTCATCCAACGAGTCCGATCATGGCGGACAAGCTTTGTGTAGCCAAGTATGATCCTTGCTTGTTTTCGTTATGTGGCTAGGTTTTATAGAATGTGTGTGTGTGCGCTTGTTGATAGTATGGAGCGCTTGTGTTTGCATGTCTGCCAATTATATGATTTGCCACGTTTGGTTCTTCATGCTTATTATAGTATGCACTGTTTGTTTGTTTGTTTGTTTGTTTGTTTGTTTGTTTGTTTGTTTGTTTTACCCACCGGGTCACTTTAGATAATCGTTTGCACGAGAGCTTAACTTAAACTGTTTTCTCTCCTTCCGTCATGGAGGTGTGGCCTGTATGATTTTTTTGTATTTTTTTTTATTGCTGCCATCTGTTGTCTGTTGGCATCGTTGTAGTTGAAACACTAATTCTAATCGCTCGGCACTGACTGACTGATCGTTCTTGTCTCAGGCCATACACATACATACATACATACATACATACATACATACATACATACATACATACATACATACATACATACATACATACATACATACATACACACACATACATACATACATACATACATACATACATACATACATACATATATACACACATACATACTATGTCATGTATATGGCAAGGTTAGCGAGGCTGAAATTGAAAGAAACGTCCATCAGGGATGCTATATGAAAGCTTTTTATGTTTGGGTGGTGGGGGAGGGACGGGGGGGGGGGGGACACATTCGTTCGTCATGTCATTTGGATAGAAAAAAAACACACCAAAAAAACAAACAAACTGTGTCTTATTACAAACTATGCTAAATAGCTTAGACAGAAAGGCAAGATAAACTTATTAACGACATATATTATGCAACATCTGTTAATGTTTGTCTGTGAGATGTTTTCTCTAAATTGTACGAAAAAATGCTCATCACTGAAAAAAATAATTGTTTTAGTGAGGTCTTCATCGAGCGTCCTGAAGTTATTTCAAGTACACTTTTAAAAGTTGACACATTAAGTTTGTTGTCAAAATGGGAGATAATATAACCATTGATAACTTTAGTATATTTCTCATGCCCTTTTACCTTTTCAATTTGTTTTGTTGTCTTTGTTTTTTCTTCTTTCTTTTCATACTGACGAATGTAAAATGATGTTAATATATTTGCCTATCGATGTCTTACCAAAATATTTTTACGCATGTCCTACCTAAAATCTCTCACCAACGTCTAGATTAGAACGTTGCATGTTGGCTTTTTTTGGGGGGGTGGGGGGTAAATTATTTTATAAACATTATTAATCGATGTCTCAAGATCTATTTCTCAATACTGTTCCTCTTTCTGCTCCATTATGAAACATCATATATTCTTCATTTGGAAGAAAGATATGCACACAAACACACACACACACACACACACACTCACTCTCTCTCTCCCTCCCTCTCTCCCTCTCTCTCCTCTCTCTCTCTCTCTCTCTCTCCCTCCCTCTCCTCTCCTCTCTCTCTCTCTCTCTCTCTCTCTCTCCCTCTCTCTCTCTCTCTCTCTCTCTCTCTCTCTCTCTCTCTCTCTCTCTCTCTCTCTCTCTCTCTCTCTCTCTCTCTCTCTCTCTCTCTCTCTCTCTCTCTCTCTCTCTCTCTCTCTCTCTCTCTCTCTCTCTCTCTCTCTCTCTCTCTCTCTCTCTCTCTCTCTCTCTCTCTCTCTCTCTCTCTCTCTCTCTCTCTCTCTCTCTCTCTCTCTATATATATATATATATATATATATATATATATATATATATATATATATATATATATATATATATATATATATATATATATATATATATATATATATATATATATATATATATATATATATATATCCCCTCCTTCGCTTTGTCACTCGTGATCTACTTTCAGTGACCATTAGTCCAATCTTGGAGGTGAGTCATGCCTTTCAAACTGACAACTCTGGCAACGCCATTTCGGGGGCTCTTACTCATTATAATGATTCAATATTGTGACTGTGTTTGTTTCTGTGACTCAACGCCCAAACGTGCAAAATGTGGACGAAAGTAAACAGTACAGATACTTCAACAACAAAAAGGGAAATAATCCCATATACTGTACTATAAGTCAGTTGGCCCCCGTAGGTCAAGAATACAATATGTCATATTGTGATGATTCTAGTTTTGGTATTCACACTCGCTCCCTAGCTGAGCTGAGTGTCCATCGTATTCTCGCCGATGCTCTCACCCAAGGCCTCAATATTAACGACCCAACCGAAAGCTTTGTCTTGTCCGCTTGACCTGGCCTTACCCTTGCCCTCTGGTAACTGCAACCTCCCTCTTACCCACCTCCAACCCCACCCCACCCCGCCCCTTTCCCCTTTCAATATCGGTGGTCCATCCAGTGTCCAAGCCAATAATAAGAGAGTATGATAATGTCCACAGCAACGACGAGTTGGAGCAGGTTCCTGTTTTCTGGCCACATAATTCAAGTACATATTATTGTACTTAGGATTCTGTGTTTTCTGGCAGACAGACTTTGCAAAGAGGATTTACACACGACGTATATATTGATCGTACAGTAGGGCTTTCCCCTATAGTAGATTATCGTGGATTCACTCTGTTGTGTCCTTTTTTTTCTTCATTCTTTTCTTTTGGGTATATAATGTATGATTTACTTTGGAATCTTCAAGTCTTCTTCTGTTCTCACTTTCTTCTTTTTTTTCTTCTTTTTCTTCCTCTTCTTCTTCTTCTTCTTCTTCTTCTTCTTCTTTTCTTCTTCTTCTTCTTCTTCTTCTTCTTCTTCTTCTTCTTCTTCTTCTTCTTCTTCTTCTTCTTCTTCTTCTTCTTCTTCTTGTTCTTCTTCTTCTTCTTCTTCTTCTTCTTCTTCTTCTTCTTCTTCTTCTTCTTCTTCTTCTTTTTCTTCTTCTTCTTCTTCTTCTTCTTCTTCTTCTTCTTCTTCTTCTTCTTCTTCTTCTTCTTCTTCTTCTTCTTCTTCTTCTTCTCCTTCTTCTTCTTCTTCTTCTTCTTCTTTTTCTTCTTCTTCTTCTTCTTCTTCTTCTTCTTCTTCTTCTTCTTCTTCCTTCTTCTTCTTCTTCTTTCTTCTTCTTCTTCTTCTTCTTATTCTTCTTCTTCTTCTTCTTCTTCTTCTTCTTCTTCTTCTTCTTCTTCTTCTTCTTCTTCTTCTTCTTCTTCTTCTTCTTCTTCTTCTTCTTCTTCTTCTTCTTCTTCTTCTTCTTCTTCTTCTTCTTCTTCTTCTTCTTCTTCTTCTTCTTCTTCTTCTTCTTCTTCTTCTATGTTGGTGATTGTGTGTATGTGTCGTCTGTCTGTGTGTGTGTGTGTGTGTGTGTGTGTGTGAGCCTGTGCCATAATGTCATTTCGGGACTTGCTCGCGCGAGCGGTTAGGTTTTGGTGTTTGGGTTTTTTGTTTTTAGGGTTTTTTACTTTTATATTTGTTTTTAAGGGTGAAGGGGTAAGGGTGAGAGTTAGATGACAGGCCTCTTTCCACACCTTGGGTTTCCTTAAATGAAAGTCACTTCCGGTAGAAAAATTCTTCAAATGAAAACGATCTTTTGGGACCATATATAATTTTTATATATACTAAATGTTGGTACTCTAAATGGCATGGCAACAGGGCCTTTGACGTACAAAGAACGGGCCAATTCAGAATTATGAATATACGATAGAATAGAGATATTGAAGGTAAAACAGTTTTTTGTTTTGTTTTGTTTTTTATTATTAAAAAAGGGTAAGAGTTTCACTCAGAGACCAGAATATTGGAGACACAGGTGATTCGAACCGGAACCGCGCATTGAAATGTTTGTGAGATAGTGAGAAAACATCGGACAAGTCGATTTGAATAATTCTCTGCTAGCAATTTGCCTTTGAACAGCTTGAAGCACTGTTCTTGTTATAATATGTTTTGCATTTTTGTATGACAGGTTTTATGTCACATATGTATGTGTGTAAGTATGTATGTATGTGTGTATGTGTATGTATGTGTATAGGTATGTATGTTGATGCATTGATGTACCTGTGCATTGTATAAAATTTTAACGCTATCAAGCAATATTGAGTACACTGATGTATCAGATTAAGTAACACATTACATTCGTTAGCGTGTGTTGTTTGTGTATGTTTTTACTTTGTTTGTGCACACGTGTATATAATAATATACATACTTATATATGCAGGCACATTTTCACCAGCTACATGTACATGTAACGTTTATTGCTGAAGGTGTCATTTCAATTTTGTACTTACGTTCTTGAGCTTGTTTCTCCATGGATAGATAATCCATACTTTTTCAGCATTACTGTAAGTTCCACCAAAATACTTCTTTAGCTAGCTCTCATTCAAACGAAGTTACGGTGTTCTCAGGGACTAACGGCCCTATCTCTATGCTTTGCCTCTAACATAGTGCGCAAAACAGATGCGTTAATTTTTTTTTTACCCGTGATCGGTTTTGTTTATTTGGGGATGCGGGGGCGGGGAGAGAGGGGGAGAGGGGTGGGGGTTCACTCTCGCGTTACGCACGCAATGTCTTCAATCCAGCACGTTTCCTTAGTATGGGAAGGAACGGTGATGACTGAGTGGCGAGATAGTACTGTTATAACGAGATGTTTTGATTGCCTTTTCAATACAATGCTTCCGTTTACACTTCTCCGCGAAAACTGGGGGACTCGGTGGTCCAGAGGCAAAGTGTTGGCCTCTCAACTGAAACGTTGTCGGTTCGTGTCTGACAGGTCGAAAATGTTTTTTTCGAATGAACCCACCCACCCCCCCACCCCCCCCCCCCGGTCCATGTAGGTGATCGACTCCTAGTTCCGTCGGAGACGGATGATAAGAAGAGGTCCTATGCGCAGATCACACCACTCACTGTGTGTACGTTAAAGATTCCCTGCCTGTTTACAAGGCAGTCCGAGCAAACTTTAAAAGTGCTATCAAATACCACGTGGTCACTGTAGGTTGTGGATGTTGAGTAAATCTGACTTTAAGAGTCCTATCAAATACCACTTTTTTCTAATGCTAATTTTTTCCTGGATGTGGAGTAAAAAGCAGACTTTAAGATGTAAAAATTTTCAAATTACCACGTGGTCACTGTAGGTTGTGGATGTGGAGTAAAATCAGACTTTAAAAGTGCATATCAAATACCACGTGGTCACCTTAGGTTGTGGATGTGGAGTAAAATCAGATTTTAAAAAGTCCTATCAAATACCACGTGGTCACCTTAGTTAGTGGATGTGGAGTAAAATCAGACTTCAAAAGTCCTATCAAATACCACGTGGTCACCTTAGGTATTAGATCTGGAGTAAAATCAGACTTTAAAAGTCCTATCAAATACCACGTGGTCACTCTTCAGGTTGTGGATGTGGTGGTAAAATCAGACTTTAAAGTGCTATCAAATACGTGGTCGATTCTAAAGGTTGTGGATGTGGAGTAAAATCAGACTTTAAGAGTCTATCAAATACTACGTGGTCACTGTAGGTTGTGGATGTGGAGTAAAATCAGACTTTAAAGTGCTATCAAATACCACGTGGTCACCTTAGGTTGTGGATGTGGAGTAAAATCAGATTTAAAAAGTCCTATCAAATACCACGTGGACACCTTAGTTAGTGGATGTGGAGTAAAATCAGACTTTAAAGTCTATCAAATACCACGTGATCACCTTAGGTTGTGGATGTGGAGTCAAAAATCACTGAGGTTGTGGATTTAAAAAAGTCCTATCAAATACCACGTGGTCACCTTAGGTTGTGGATGTGGGGTAAAATCAGATTTTAAAAGTGCTATCAAATACCACGTGGTCACCTTAGGTTGTGGATGTGGAGTAAAATCAGACTTTAAGTCCTATCAAATACCACGTGGTCACCTTAGTTGTGGATGTGGAGTAAATCAGACTTTAAAGTCTATCAAATACCACGTGGTCACTGTAGGTTGTGGATGTGGAGTAAAATCAGACTTTAAAAGTCCTATCAAATACCACGTGGTCACCTTAGTTAGTGGATGTGGAGTAAATCAGACTTCAAAAAGTCCTATCAAATACCACGTGGTCACCTTAGGTAGTGGATGTGGGTAAAATCAGACTTTAAGAGTCCTATCAAATACCACGTGGTCACCTTAGGTTGTGGATGTGGAGTAAAATCAGACTTTAACAGTGCTATCAAATACCACGTGGTTACCTTAGGTTGTGGATGTGGAGTAAAATCAGACGTTTGCCCTTGAAACGGCAACAAAATCGATTACTGTCTCATTGTCTCAGGGATCAGTTGCAGGTCCCACGGCTCAATTATTCGACGATCGGGGGACCTCAGGCCCCATAGTTGCCTTTTCCAAATGAGCCACGTGGTCACCCCTCCCTCCCCCCTTTTTTCCAATGCCGAGAAGCTTTGCCCCCCTATCAAAGGTACCACTGTTGGTCATAAAGAAGTTGTGGATGTGGCGTGAAAGTCCCCTTTAAAAAGTCTTCCTATCATGTCTCTATCAACACATGTTTTCCCGCCTTGTGTCCAAAATCTGTTTAACGATTATCCCACGATGATTTTTTTGAAATTTTTAAAATTTATTATAAAAATTACTAGACGAAAATAAGGTGACAACTCCACCAAAGAAGACAGCATTAGACGCGTGGTGTTCCGGAAATAACCCTGAGTCAGAGAACAATGGAGTGATGTCTACACACTGGTATACACGTATCATAAAGAAGCTTGTTGTGCGTACACAGTCCCTTTAAAACGTATCCACAGAGTGATGTCTCCATCACTGTTTTCCCACGTATCACACAAATGATGTTTAACGATTATATCACACAGAGTGATGTCTACACACTGGTATACACGTATCACACAGAGTGATGTCTACAACTGGTATACACGTATCACACAGAGTGATGTCTGTTCACTGGTATAACCTATCAGAGAACAGAGTGATGTCTACACACTGGTATACACGTATCACACAGAGTGATGTCTACACACTGGTATACGTATCACACAGAGTGATGTCTGGGTTTCACAGAGTGATGTCTAGGTATACACGTATCACACAGAGTGATGTAGGAAGGAAGAAGGGACGTGTGGGTTTTTTTTTGTGGTGTCCTACTGTATAATAAAGACAACGTATGGCCTTATTTTTTTTTGTCAACCGTTCTAATCTCTCTCCTCTTTATTTTGTCAACCGTTCTGTCTCTCTCCCACTCTTTATTTTGTCAACCGTTATGTCTCTCTCTCACTCTTTATTTTGTCCAACCGTTCTGTCTCTCTCCCCACTCTTTATTTTGTCAACCGTTCTGTCTCTCTCCCACTCTTTATTTTGTTAACCGTTCTGTCTCTCTCCCCTCTTTATTTTGTCTAAAACTAGAATAACAATGATTTTGTTTTCACTTTGACAACATGCTCTATCTCTGTGATTAATTAATAATAATAATAATAATAATAATAATAATAATAATAACACTTTATTGATCCAAAGAATGAAATTACACGATTAACTCCCTCGGTAGTAGTATCTGCTGCTGCTTTGTCATTCTTGATTTATTGTTTATTTGTTATTTCTTTTGTTTTTATTTTCACCAATATTTGTTTTTTTGTTTCTGTTCTTGTTTCGTTGTACTGGCTTCATGAAGACGCAGCCTGGTTTTGTGCCACTGGTTTTGTTATATTTATTATGAATAATAAATATTTCCATGAAATTTGTACCACTGCATTTTGGCCTGATTCATTATGGTTGTCTTTGCTGTGTTCTCGGTCTTTTTTTCTTCTTTTCTCTTTTTTTATTCTTCTTTCTCTTTCTTTGCTAACATATTGTGTGTGTGTGGGGGAGGGGGTATTATTTTTATCTCCCCCGCGTCTACTCATCTCCCCTTGTCAGCCCTGTGTTAACTACATTCTTTCGTGTGTGGGTGTTGTTGTTATTTTTTGCATGGATTTAATTGAAAACAAGTAATAATAATAATAATAATAATAATAATAATAATAATAATAATAATAATAATAATAATAATAATAATAATAATAATGTCATTGTACTCACATGCTTTGGTGGTGATTACACTAACTTTCTCCGAGAGCCATTCACAGAAAGCTCTATGAAGTTTATCACCCTGAAACAAATACGACAGACATAGCAGAAACACAGCCAACATTGATATTATAATATTACAGACGTGTATTAATGTAATTTTTGTAATTTAAAAACCGAAACTGAGAAGGTCAAGGAGGATTTAGATGAAATGTCATTCTGCCCTCGCATTTAAAATAGGTCCGACTTTTTTTTTTTTTACCTTGTTATTGTTCTTCTACTGAAGCTACCCATCTGCTGTCGTTCTCATCCTTTTTTAGTATAATATCTGTATCTGCATCTTTGTCACATCTCTCATATCTTGTATTCTCATAATATTATCATGATAAATGTATTATTTCTCATCTCCTTCATCACGTTCTCATCTCCCTGTCTCATGTTCTCAAATTTCAGATGCATTTCATTGTCTCATTGTGTCTGTATCTTTACTTCATTTCCCCTCATTGTTTTTTGAGGGTATCTGTATCCATATCTTCATGTCATCATTCCCACATCGTTTTTTTATTGTGTCTGTATCTGTATCTTTATATCATTTGTGCCCCATTGCTTTCTCGTTGTGTCTGTATCTGTATCTTTATGTCATCTTTCCCATATTGCTTTCTCATTGTGCCTGAATCTGTATCTTTATATCATCTGTCACATTGTTTTCTAATTGTGTCTGTTTCTGTATCTTCATGTCATCTTTCTCACATTGTTTTCTCATTGAGTCTGTATCTTTATATCATCTTTCCCACTTTGATGTCTCATTGTGTCCGTATCTGTATCTTTATGTCATATTTCCAAACATTTTATTCTCATTGTGTTTGTATCTGTTTTATTATGCCATCTTTTCCACACTGCTTTCTCATTTCGTATGTATCTTTTGGTCATTTTTCCCACATTGTTTTCTCATTGTGTCTATCTGTATCTTTATGTCACCTTTCTCACATTGCTTTTCCCATCGTGTCTGTGTAGGTATCTTTGTCATCTTTGCAACATTGTTTTCGCATTGAGTCCGTATCTCAATCTTTATGTCATCTTTCCAACATCATTGATTTCTCGTTGTGTCTGTGTCTGTATCTTTATGTCATCTTTCTCATATCGATTTCTCATTGTGTCTGTGTCTGTATCTTTATGCCATCTTCCCTACATTGTATTCTCACCGTGTCCATATCTGTATCTTTATGTCATCTTCCCTTCATTGTTTTCTCATTATGTCCGTATCTGTATCTTTATCATCTTTCCAACATTATTTTCTCATTGTGTCTCTTTTTATCATTTGTTTCTTTATGTCATCTTTCTCAGATTCTTTCTCATCGTGTCAGTATTGTTATCGTTGTCATATTATCTACATTGTTTTCTTATTTTTTCTGTACCTCTATTATATGTCACCTTTCTCACATCGTTTTCTCACAGTGTCTGTATCTGTATCTTTATGTCATCTTTCCAACATTGCTTTCTCTCTGTCTTTATCTGTATTTTTATGTTATCTTTCCAACATTGCTTTCTCTCTGTCTTTATCTGTATTTTTATGTTATCTTTCCAACATTGCTTTCTCTCTGTCTTTATCTGTATTTTTATGTCATCTTTCCAACATTGCTTTCTCTCTGTCTTTATCTGTATTTTTATGTTATCTTTCCAACATTGCTTTCTCTCTGTCTTTATCTGTATTTTTATGTCATCTTTCCAACATTGCTTTCTCTCTGTCTTTATCTGTATTTTTATGTTATCTTTCCAACATTGCTTTCTTACAGTGTCTTTATCTGTATTTTTATGTTATCTTTCCAATATTGCTTTCTCACAGTGTCTGTATCTGTATCTTTATGTCATCTTTCCAACATTGCTTTTCTCTCTGTCTTTATCTGTATCTTTATGTTATCTTTCCAACATTGCTTTCTCACAGTGTCTGTATCTGTAATTTAGGTTATCTTTCCAACATTATTTTCTCACTGTGTTTGTATCTTTATCTTTATGTCATCTTTCCAACATTGTTTTCTCTATCTATATCTATCTGTATCTTGATTCATCTTTCAAACATTGTTTTCTCACTGTGTTTGTATCTGTATATTTATGTCATCTTTCTAACAGTGTTTTCTCACTGTGTTTGTATCTTTATCTTTATGTCATCTTTCCAACATTGTTTTCTCACTGTGTCTGTATCTTTATGTCATCTTTCCAACCGTGTTTTCTCACTGTGTCTGTACATTTATCTTTATGTTATCTTTCCAACATTGTTTTCTAACTGTGTTTGTATCTTTATTTTTATGTTATCTTTCCAAAATTGTTTTCTCACTGTGCTTGTATCTTTATCTTTTATGTCGTCTTTCCCACAATGTTTTCTCACTGTGTCTCTATCTGTATCTTTATGTCATATTTCCAACATTGTTTTCTCTCTGAGTCTCTATCTGTATCTTTATGTCTTCTTTCCAACATTGTTTTCTCACTGTGTTTGTATCTTTATCTTTATGTCATCTTTCCAACATTGTTTTCTCTCTGTGTTTTGTATCTTTATCTTTATGTCATCTTTCCAATATTAGTTTCTGACTGTGTTTGTATCTTTATATTTATGTTATCTTTCCCACATTTTTTTCTCTCTGTGTTTGTATCTGTATCTTTATGTCATCTTTCCAACATTGTTTTCACTCTGTGTTTGTATCTGTATCTTTATGTCATATTTCCAACATTGTTTTCTCTCTGAGTCTCTATCTGTATCTTTATGTCTTCTTTCCAACATTGTTTTCTCACTGTGTTTGTATCTTTATCTTTATGTCATCTTTCCAACATTGTTTTCTCTCTGTGTTTGTATCTTTATCTTTATGTCATCTTTCCAATATTAGTTTCTGACTGTGTTTGTATCTTTATATTTATGTTATCTTTCCCACATTTTTTCTCTCTGTGTTTGTATCTGTATCTTTATGTCATCTTTCCAACATTGATTTTCTCTGTGTCTCTATCTGTATCTTTATGTCATCTTTCCAACATTGTTTTCACTCTGTGTTTGTATCTGTATCTTTATGTCATCTTTCCCACATTGTTTTCTCATTGTTTTTGTATCTTTATCTTTATGTCATTTTTCCAACATTATTTTCTAACTGTTTCTGTATCTGTATCTGTATCTTTATGTCATCTTTCCAACATTGTTTTCTCACTGTGTTTGTATCTTTATCTTTATATTATCGTTTACAACATTGTTTTCTCACTCTGTTTGTATCTTTATCTTTATATTATCGTTTACAACATTGTTTTCTCACTGTGTTTGTATCTTTATCTTTATGTTATCTTTCCAACATTGTTTTCTCACTGTGTCTGTATCTGTATCTTTATGTCATCTTTCCAACATTGTTTTCTCACTGTGTCTTTATCTGAATCTTTATGTCATCTTTCCTGCATTGTTTCTCACTGTGTTATTATCCTTATCTTTATGTCATCTTTTTCCTTTGCATTGTTTCTCACTGTGTTATTATCCTTATCTTTATGTCATCTTTCCAACATTGCATTGTTTCTCATCTTTATTGTGTTTGTATCTTTATCTTTATGTCATCTTTCCCACAATGTTTTCTCACTGTTTTCTTTCCAACACTGTGTTTATATCTGTATCTTTGTGCCATCTTTCCCACATTGTTTTACTCACTGTGTCTCTATCTGTGTCTTTATTTCATCTTTCCCACATTGTTTTCCCACTGTGTCTCTATCTGTATCTTTATGTCGTGTTTCCCACATTGTTTTCTCACTGTGTTTATATCTTTATCTTAATATCACCTTTCCAACATTGTTTTCTCACTGTGTTTGTATCTTTATCTTTATGTCATCTGTCAAACATTGTTTTCTCACTGTGTTTGTATCTTTATCTTTATGTCATCTGTCCAACATTGTTTTCTCACTGTGTCTCTATCTGTATCTCTATGTCATCTTTCCAACAATGTTTTTTTCACTGTTTCTGTATTTGTATCTTTGTCATCTACCCCACGTGTCTTTCTCCTGTGAATGTATACCCAGGTACCTTGTTCTCTTATTACATCGCATGATGTCTGTCGTGATATCTTTTCTTACTGTGTGTGGGCGGTTGGCGGGCGGTGCTGGAATATCCTACTTTTTGCTTTCGTTCTTTTGCTTATCTTTCATCTCGCTGTTTCTTCTAAATTCAGCCTGAGATTACTGCATATGATGGACAGGGTAATTCCCATCAAAACAAATCTTTATTTTGCTCTCCATTTATTTATATATATATATATATATATATATATATATATATATATATATATATATATATATATATATATATATATAAATATATGTTTTATCTTTCTCACTTCATTGAATTGTAATACTTGTGTCAGTGACTGTATGCTATCTTTTCCTCTCTTGCATTCTGTATCTGTATCTGTTTAGTGGGCGGTAGGCGAGGGATGCTGGTAGGTCCTACTTCTTCTCCTTTTTACTCTTTTTTTATCTATCATCTTGCTATTTTCTTCTCCTTAATTCACTCTGATTTTGTAGCATTTATTTGTAAATGGCATAAATTTCAATTAATCTAAATAAACAAGTGTCTTTTTTCATCTTCATCACTAACTGTGCTCTATTCATAATTCTATACGCATTGGCCTGCCATCTCATCTTCCTATTGGGTGATTGGCGGGTGGTGTTGGTAGGATCTTCTTTTTTTCCCCACTCTTTCGCTTAAATTTCATCTTTATGTTTCCTCTTAATCCATCGTGAGATCATTGCGTATGATGCACAGGGTAAATTACAATTAATCAAGTTATCTTCCTTACACTGCTCTCTCATTGTAGCTACATTGTGAGTATATTATGTATGGCATCTGTCTGAGCTCATCTCTTTGTTTATTTATAACTGTATTTGCTACTTATGTAATCATCTAAGGTGTAGGTAGCTCGGTTGGTAGCACGCTTTCCTGTCATGGCAAGGCTATGGGTGCAGAGGCAGAGGTAATGGGTTCGACCCACATGATGGCCGCGTTTTTTTCTCTCTATCTATTCATTTTATGTGCCACGTCTTTGTTCTTATGAGGTTTTAGTATTATTCCATGTTATTTACTCTAGTTTTGTGCCATCTGTCATTTTCCTTACCATGCTCTCTTATTGTCCTGTTATCTGTATCTTTCTGAGGCGAGGATGTGGCGGGGGGAGGGGGAGGGAGGAGGCAATTTTACTCTGTTGTCTTATTCTAACTACATCTATATCTATATTTATATCTATATTTATATCTATATCTACATCTATATCTATATCTATATATATATTTTATATATATATATATATATATATATATATATATATATATATATATATATATATATATATATATATATATATATATATAAATATATATATAGATATATATATATTTATATATATATATATTTATATATATATATATATATATATATATATATATATATATATATATATATATATATATATATTTATATCTATATCTATATATCTATATCTATATCTATATCTATCTTGATCTCTCTAGTGGACGCTTGGTCGGCGCCATTGGTAGGTCCCTGCTACTTTCCTTTTCTCTCTTTCCTATATCTTTCATCTCGCTGTTACTGTTACTGTTACTTCTTAAATCATCAGAATGTGACCACCGCATATGATGGATAACGAAAATTACGATTAAGCAAGTAACAAAATCCTCTCTTCGTCATTTCATTGAATCAATAGCTGCAATATAAAGAGTTCTAAATCAGGGTGAGGAAGAAGACACATAGATAGAGGTGTAGCTACAATGGGAGGGCAAGGTAAAAAGAATGGCCTGTGTCAAATGTTAGGGAAAGTAGCGTTTCATAAAAAATCTTCCTTTTGAACTTCTCAGTCTCAGTTTTTAAACATTTACTTATAATGTGACACCTGGATTCAAAAGCATACCTCAAATTAATTACTCTCATGGCCTTTTACGTCACTGTGGACGATTCTGTAACAGTTGCTGTCGCTGCTACGTCTGGGCTGTTTTTTTAAAATTCTGTAGAAACTAGGGATGCCCAGCCACATTCCCTTCCTCTCTGATCTTTGCCTCTACAGTTCTTCAGAGTAATGATCTGGACGATACGTCTGGGGTACAAGAGGTTGAAGGGGTATTTCTAACTATGCCTTGGAAAAAAATAGGAATTCAGTTTTGCTAGTGTGGCGGCCGGAATGGCCTGTTCTTTTCGATTTCCAAACCACCGAGGTTTCTTTCACTTGCGCAAATGCACATGAGACCTCTTAGATTATCGCCCGTCTCGGACAGGACTAGGCACCAATTTTACCATGCCTACCACAGGATAAGGGAGCAGAATAAAACCGACAAACGGATTTCTTCTAAGCCCCTGCATACTACGTGTTGTTTGATGTTTTGGGGAGCGTGGTGGCAAGTGGCAAGGAGGTAGGCATTTTATTTAACTTTATAAGGAAACGTCCTTCAAGATCTTGAGGCCAATAAAACTGGAACTTATGCTGGTTTCTGTAGCACGAAGTGTAATGGGCGACAACTCCCCTATGGCAGGGCACCGATATCTCGGTGGATTTATCTCTTATCTCCTGCAAATAAGAATTAGATCAATACTTAGCAGCTGTTGATTGTTGAAGATGATTGCTCTACTTTATAAATCCATTTTACCGTCAGCATTGGTGAAAGTCCCACGTGTCATCACTACCATCATTATCTCTTTGGACTTGATACAAGTGTTACATGATACAAGTGTTACGTGATACAAGTGTTACGTCATACAAGTGTTACGTCATACAAGTGTTACGTGATACAAGTGTTACGTCATACAAGTGTTACATGATACAAGTGTTACGTGATACAAGTGTTACATGATACAAGTGTTACGTCATAAAGTGTTACAACAAGTGTTACGTGATACAAGTGTTATGTGATACAAGTGTTACATCATACAAGTGTTACATTATACAAGTGTTACGTCATAAAGTGTTACATCATACAAGTGTTACGTCATACAAGTGTTACGTGATACAAGTGTTACGTGATACAAATGTTACGGGATACAAGTGTTACGTGATACAAGTGTTACGTGATACAAGTGTTATGTGATACAAGTGTTACGTGATACAAGTGTTACGTGATACAAGTGTTACCTGATACAAGTGTTACGTGATACAAGTGTTACGTGATGTTAAAGAAGAGCTGCATTGACTTAATAAGAGATGTGACATAATATACTATATTTTCTTATGACGACAAAAGTAAGGGCTTGTCAATTAGATTTACAATTAATAGGTGAATCCGGAGATTGTAAGTGAAAGTTTATGAACATTAATTCCAGTTTATGGACATTTCCAGTTTATGGACATTTCCAGTTTATGGACATTTCAAGTTTATGGACATTTCAGTTTATGGACATTTCCAGTTTATGGACATGTCCAGTTTATGGACATTTCCAGTTTATGGACATTTCCAGTTTATGGACATTTCGAGTTTTTGGACATTTCCAGTTTATGGACATTTCCAGTTTATGAACATTTCCAGTTTTTGGACATTTCCATTTATGAACATTTCCAGTTTTATGGACATTTCCAGTTTATGGACATTTCCAGTTTTTGGACATTTCCAGTTTATAGACAATTCCAGTTTATGGACATTTCCAAAGGGCGAAGGAGGGACGGAAAAGACGAAAGAAAGATAGAGACAGACAGGCAGCGAAGAAGAAGTATAGAAGAATGGAGAGAGACAGATACAAAGATAGGGATATAGAAAATAAAACAGAAGTATAGAAATAGAGAGAGATAGAAATACAGTCAATCAAAGACAACTACAGCCACAGACCGATGAAAGCAAAGAGAGACGGAAGTACTTGCACACACAAAGACAATCAGAGTAGCAAACTAATATTAAATGTGAAGCGAACAAGGATTTCCAGACATTTGTTCAACTATTCCTCCGTCAATGGTGACCAAAGTGAAGAGTGTTGTTTAAAATGTGGTTACACATTATAATGGTTCTACGACATACTGGTGTACTTCACGACAGGAAGTTCTTTTTAAAGTCGCAGATCGATGGGCTTGAAATCTGAGCAAATAAAAATTTGTTCTTGTTTGAGTTTTTTAGATTTTAATTTTAATTTTTTTTTTAAATGTCGTTTTTTTTGTTATTGTTAATGGGAAAACAAAAATCTGGCATATTAGCATTTTTCTTTGAAATTAGGAGAAACAACAATATATTTTCTCCTTACACTGTCTTGATGATTTTTATCATTAAAGCAGGGAAGTCCATTTATACTCTGTCAGGTTTAGTCATCCAAGATGAGCCAAAACAAATTATTTGTGTCTATATTTATTTTTTTTACTTTGTAGATGACACTTTAAAAAACTAATATAATAGTCATTACATGGCTACTACTTGATGGGTGCTCAATTTTTATTTGAAATTAGGAATACAAATTTAGATGTAAATTATTTACGACAATATATCTTCGCTCGAATATATTGCTCTTTTTATAAGAAACGCAAAACGCAAGAGTTTCCTCTGATTAAAGCAGAAAGAGCTCTTATTTCTAATTGTTTTGCCTAGTCATCCAAGATGAGGCACAAAACAACGCAAGACTTTCCCGTGGATCTCGCCGTGTAACTGGAGGTTTTTTTGGTCACTTCTAGATGACACTTGTATGCAAAATAGCCAGTTTTAGTCAGTCATTGGCTTCCTTTGTCTAACTACGCGATTATGATGGGTGCTGTTTTCATTTTACTCAACGGCACTGTGAAGTCTCTCTCAACTTTCGACTCGATTTGTCGAAATGGAAAATTTTCTTTTTTCTTTATAGAGCCAAGATTGAGGCAAAAATAAACCTGGTTCTCTCTCTCTCTCTCTCTCTCTCTCTCTCTCTCTCTCTCTCTCTCTCTCTCTCTCTCTCTCTCTCTCTCTCTCTCTCTCTCTCTCTCTCTCTCTCTCTCTCTCTCTCTCTCTCTCTCTCTCTCTCTCTCTCTCTCTCTCTCTCTCTCTCTCTCTCTCTCTCTCTCTCTCTCTCTCTCTCTCTCTCTCTCTCTCTCTCTCTCTCTCTCCCTCCTCTCCCTCCCTCCTCTCCCTCCCTCCCTCCCTCCTCTCCCTCCCTCCCTCCCTCTCTCTCTCTCTCTCTCTCTCTCTCTCTCTCTCTCTCTCTCTCTCTCTCTCTCTCTCTCTCTCTCTCTCTCTCCTCTCTCTCTCCTCTCTCCCTCTCTGTCTCCTCTCTCTCTCTCTCTCTCTCTCTCTCTCTCTCCTCTCTCTCTCCCTCCCTCCCTCCCTCCTCCCTCACTCTCTCACTCCTCTCTCTTTAACGATGTATTTATGAAGCAATTCATCAAATTTACATAAAAAATAGAATAAAAGAAGATAAAAGAAACGATAAGAACACGAATTCGAAATCAGACAAAAGAGACAGAGGAGTATTGAGGTGGCTCACTACAAAAATAGGAACTCCCTTCCAAACGCCTCCTTCCTTGTGCTATTTTACCCATCCAATTTTCAGTGTCGATTCTTGTATGTGTGTCGTTGTTTAACCAATTATCTATCTCAATCGTAATGAATCTGTCTCTTATTTACATATCTATCTATCTATTTATCCCTCTTCTAGATGTATTTATACTCTCTCACTCTCTCTCTCTTTAACGAAAATAGAATAACAAAATAGAATGATAAAAAGAAACGATGTGAAATGACAAAAGAGACAGGGAGTTTTGAGGTGGCTCACTACACAGCCTTATTACCATTCTGGTGTGTAGGCTTTTAAGTCAATTGAAGAAAACATTATTTCACCACAAGCCTAGCTTACCGGGTCACACATAAGAGTTTCATTTTCTCATCCATCTTTTCCAGACAGGTCTTTGGCCTGCCTTCCAAACGCTGGCAATCCTTCCTTGTGCTATTCACACACCCAATCTTCCCATCCAATTTTCTTCAGTGTCGATTCTTGTATGTGTGTCGTTGTTTAACCAATTATCTATCTCATCAATCTTTCTACGCAATGAATCTGTCAATCAAGTTATCTTTAAAGCCCATCTAGAAATCTCTTTATATATCTATCTATCTATCTATTTACATATCTATCTATCTATTTATCTATTTATCTATCTATCTATCTATCTATTTATCTATCTATCTATCTATCTATCTATCTATCTATATATCTATATATCTATCTATCTATCTATCTATCTCTCTATCTCTCTATCTCCCTGTCTATTTATCTTTCTATCTATCTATGTATGTATCTATCTATCTATCCATCTATATATCTAGTTATATATATATATATATATATATATATATATATATATATATATATATAGATATATAGATATATTTATATATATATATATGTATATATATATGTATATATATATATATATATATATATATATATATATATATCTTCTTCTTCTTCATCTTCCTTGCTGTATATATAACTTCTATCCATATGTCTTTCTATCCATCTATCCGTTCGTATGTCTGTATGTCTATATATATATATCGTATATATATATATTTATATATTATATATATATATATATATATATATATATATATATATTTATGTATATATATATATTTATATATATGTTTTTATAGGCTATATGTATTTACTTTATATATTTATATGGTTTGTTGTATTATTTTTTATATATGTTTTATACTAGTTTATATTATATATATATACACATTCTATCTATCTATTTATTTGCCTATATTTATATTGCAACGTGCCTATGAAAATATTGATGATAATAATGATAATAGGATTAGATTAATGTCAATAATAAATGTAATAATTGGGGAGCGGATAGCTCAGTAGGAACTGCACTTGCCTTCCAAATCAAAGGTCATGGGTTCAAAATTCCGGCCGCGCAGGCTTGAATTTGAAATCTGTTTCTGATCATTTATCCTGTATAAAAAAAAAAACCCATTCGGGGTTGGAAATCGAAAACGACAGGCCATTCCATCCGTCCGCCTGGCAAGATTGAATTCCTACTCAAAAAGAAAAGAAGGGCCTATTTAGAAATACCCATACAACCTCTTGTACCTCAGATTTATTGACCAGTTCATTACTCTGAATTAAATGTAGAAGAGGTAAAGATCAGAGGGGGGGGAGTAGGAAGTGCGACTGGGCATCCATACCTTCATCAGAATAATATCAGCCAAGGTGTAGCAATGACAGCAACGGTTACAGCAGGATCGTCAATATTGGCGTAAAAGGCCATCATAATAATACTAATATTAATTTGGTTGATAAATATATGATTATTCTAAAAAGTAAAAGATACGCATATGTAATAGTATTTTACATAGGGTGTCATAACAACAACAGAAAACAAAAAAGGTGACCCACGTTGGATGTCATAACGCCCGAACTTGATGAGTCATAAGGTTGAACATTGGCATAGACTAACTTGAATAGTTGTGAACTACTTCAGTTTTTCTTAAATTATGAGGAATAAATAAAACAATCATAGACAGAATTGCTTCAAACTGACGACTCCAAAATTATCCCCTGACAAACTGGAACAACAAAGTGATTTGGAAAAAAAAGAAACACGACATGAAAGTAGAAAAAAGCCGGAGGCAAAGTTAGTTGTCAACAAAAATATTAATTTGAAACATTTTTTTTTTTGTGAACAAGAAATTGATATCCTAAATTGTCTTGTGCTCGAAGTGCTCTCCCTTGTTTTGCAAGCGCTCTCCTTTGTTTTGCAAGCGCTCTCCTTGTTTCTCAAACGCCTATGTAGACGTCTTTTAAATTATTGACGGCATTTCTACAAGTCTGGGGAGGGATGTTTGCGATGGATGTCTCTACCTCTTGTCTTAGTTGGTTTATCGTGTTGGGTTTGTTCTTGTA
>JAXRKP010002076.1:27500-30000 GCA_037039925.1 Doris montereyensis
GCGAATGGAGACAATCATACTCATAATATATTATCATGAGATCTGAAATTACAATAGTGTGACATGAAGATTTGGTTATTTTCTACACACAAGAGGCAATGAGCGACACACTGGTGACGTTTACGACAATAAATTGATACATACCATGATTTTTCTCGTTTGTTGTCTGACGAAGGGTTATACTCGAAACGTCACGTGTTTGTTCTGTCTTCATTAGTGGAGTTGTCACTTATTGTCATATTTCGCCTTTGACAATAAATTGAATGAAGTTTGTCCACTGTTTTGGGGTTGGGGTTGGGGGGGGACGGTGGAGGTCTGATTTTGACAATTCAGCTTGATGGATGCGTTCGTTAACAATCCAGACCAGCGTTACTCTAAGGATGGCACGTGTTAAAGCTTTTCCACACCTACCAGGGTATAGGCCACAGACAAGAGATTTCAAACTTTCTTTCTCCTGGGAGAGCTTTTTTCTTAGCTCATTCCAGCTGACAGCCAGTTTCTTCCTGGTCCTTTTCTACCCTGGTGTCTCGTGGTCTACCCTGGTGACCTTCACCAAGTGTCCGGTGGCCTACCCTGGTGTCTCGTGGCCTACCCCTGGTGGTCCTGGTGTGTGGCCTACCCTGATGTCCCGTGGTGACTGGTGTCCGTGGCCTACCCTGATGTCCCGTGGCCTACCCTGGTGTCCTACCCTGGTGTCCGTGGCCTACCCTGATGTGTCCGTGGCCTACTGGTGTCTGGTGTCCCGTGGCCTACCCTGATGTCCCGTGGCTTACCCTGGTGTCTGGTGTCCCGTGGCCTACCCTGGTGTCCCTGGTGTCCCGTGGCATACCCTGGTGTCTCGTGGCGTGTCCCGTGGCCTACCCTGATGTCCCGTGGTCTACCCTGGTGTCCCATGGCCTACCCTGGTGTCCTGTGGCCTACCCTGATACTCGTGGCCTACCTGGTGTCTACCCTGGTGTCCCGTGGCCTACCCTGGTGTCCCGTGGCCTACCCTGGTGTCCCGTGGCCTACCCTGTGTCCCGTGGTCTACCCTGGTGTCCTGGTTGCCTACCCTGGTGTCCCGTGGGCCTACCCTGGTGTCCCGTGGCCTACCCTGGTGTCCCGTGGCCTACCCTGGTGTCCCGTGGTCTACCCTGGTGTCCCGTGGCCTACCCTGGTGTCCGTGGCCTACCCTGGTGTCCCGTGGCCTACCCTGGTGTCCCGTGGCCTACCCTGGTGTCCCACCCTGGCCTACCCTGGTGTCCATGGTGGCCTACCCTGGTGTGGTCCCGTGGCCTAACTGGTGTCCCTGATGTCCCGTGGCCTAATCTGGTGTCCCTGTCCTGTGGCCACCCTGTCCCGTGGTCTACCTTGGTGTCCGTGGCCTACCCTGGTGTCCCGTGTCCTGGTGTCCGTGGCCTACCCTGGTGTCCCGTGGCCTACCCTGGTGTGGTCCCGTGGCTACCCTGGTGGTGTCCCGTGGCCTACCCTGCCTACCCTGTCCCGTGGCCTACCCTGGTGTCCCATGGTGGCCTGGCCCCTGGTGTCCCTGTGGTGGTCCCTACCCTGGTGGTGTCCCGTGGCCTACCCTGGTGTCCCGTGGCCTACCCTGGTGTCCCGTGGCCTACCCTGGTGTCCCGTGGTCTACCCTGGTGTCCCGTGGCCTGTCCCTGGTGTCCCGTGGCCTACCCTGGTGTCCCGTGGCCTACCCTGGTGTCCCGTGGCCTACCCTGGTGTCCCGTGGCCTACCCTGGTGTCCCGTGGCCTACCCTGGTGTCCTGTGGCTTACCCTGGTGTCCCGTGGCCTACCCTGGTGTCCCGTGGCCTACCCTGGTGTCCCGTGGCCTACCCTGGTATCCGTGGCCTACCCTGGTGTCCCGTGGCCTACCCTGGTGTCCCGTGGCCTACCCTGGTGTCCGTGGCCTTCCTGGTAACCTTCCCGTGGATTCCATTGGTGATGCTTGCTTGTAATATTTGCAGCAGGCTTTCTAACAATACGTGGAGTTTAAAAGATTTTTGTAGTCGATTTTTTTTTTACTAATGATAATGCTTTGCTCGCCGGTCCCTGTCACATCAAACAAACAAACAAAAAGCCGATCCGCCATATCAGATAGTTTGAGAAAACACTGATCTAGACAAGCTTTGACGATTGTACACGCATGTCACACTCATCATAAATGTCGGTGAGTGGGTGTTGGTGTGTTTGTATATTATGATGATATTCTTGTTATAATAATTTATGAAATTTTATGGCGTAATTTGCAATCAACCTTGCGGTTGTGGAGTTATGTGGAGTGAAAAGTTTGTCTTTCTAAAGTATACTGAAATTTTTTATTTTTTATTTTTTGGCCTATTTCTTTTTCATTATTTTAGTGGTTGTTTGTGTATGTGTGTGTGTGTGTGTGGTGTGTGTGCGTGTGTGTGCCTACCCTGTGTGTGTCTGTGTGTGCCTGTGTGTGTATGCTCTTTAGCGTATTATGCATTCAGATGTTTGAAATGGGACAGATTGGCCTAGTTGTGG
>JAXRKP010002076.1:35000-60000 GCA_037039925.1 Doris montereyensis
TAAAGACGAATTTATAGATCTATTCCCAAACCCCCCACCCCCAGCTTCCCCCAACAAATTCAGGGTCGCCTACAACCTACATTGCATCATGTATTCCCACAGCAGAGTCATTCCATTGAAGAATCGTTTGCAATTCCCTGGGTGAGCATACTACAATGTACATACCAACTGGGTGTAACTTTGTAAGCTTCTTGTGTACATGTACGTCATACTGTTACTCTGAAGACCTTCTCTGCCCAACATCACCAATGCCTCTCACCCCTGGCAGGGTTCAGGCCATAGTGTATGTACAAGCGAATGCCATATTGCCATCTTCCTCTGTCTCGTGCTATCCTTTGAACTTCAAGCTCGTTCCATGTGAGCTCCATAATATTCTCTCGTATGTCTCTGTCGACGCATCTTTTCTGTTTCTCCCGTGGCCAACCCCTGCCTCGTGTTGTGAGTTCCATCGCAATGTTTGTCTGAGTCTGGTCACATTGGGCTACTTGCGTATCTTAATCTTAAGCCGTCTCCTATCCATCGCTACTTCCTGAGTCCGTACTTTTCCTCTGTCGTTTTGTGGTCCTATATTCTTGCCCAAAGGTCCTCATTTCATACCTTATCTTGCCATTCGATTTTCAGAATAATACATCTTATGCATCTGTTGATAAAGGTCTGGACTTTGTTCAGTACTGTACTATATTTGTACTATATTTGTAGTCTTCCACGTTTCACACCATACGGAAGAACTGTCGTTACATTTGAATTGGTTTTGTTTTTTTAAATGCCTATAGCTGGACATAATGATTTCACATCTGCTGAATCAAGTGAAGGAAGCAAGGTGAAGTACATTTTCCCAAGACTAAGAATTAGAGGACAACGTCCAGAAAATAGAATAACATAAAAGACACCACTTGGGCTAGTCGGTGTCGTCCTGACAATGACATTGACAATAGTTATATATAAATATATATATATATATATATATATATAATATATATAGATATAATTTACGAAAAAAACCTACACCACCACCGACTGTGCCACAACGTCTCCATATCATTCGATTCAGGGTTTTTGGATTCTTTTCTCCATTTTCAAGAACTTATAATTATAGATGTATTTATTAATTATGCGTCGTTGTGTATATTTCCTGTAGAATAAGAACATGTGGAATATCAGGTGATTGAAATTTTGAAAATGTTTTTTTCAGTGTCAGACCTTGTGCGAGATCTATACATTGAGATGATGAGTGACGTTACCTATTTACTATATACAAATAAAGCAATTCATCCATCAGTATTATTAGTATAATATTAAATTGCATCCATTTAATATAGCCATATCCACTTCTCACTTTCATCGGTCACCTAATATGATGAGTAACGATAGAGATGGATTTATACTATATAATCCGTATTCCCGCAAAAATGCAGGCTCATCGATTGTTCACCATTAATTTCACTTTCAGCTGGTCGTTTCATTCAGTCCTTCTCAACTCCTTTGGAAGCATACAGTACAGCAGCCTGTTAGGCACTTCAACTAACACTCTGACAAGGTCATTCTCTACCTGTAGACCTGTAGCCGGGTACTCATTCACACATGAGTTGAGTACACTATGAATATAATGTAAGTAGGACTAGGATGGACAGTTGCTTTCCCTTACATTTTTTCCCCTTCACTGTGAACTGAAAGAGTGAGACGGTCGTCCAGAGGTAAGCTGTCGGCCTCTCACTCTCAACGAAAAAGGTCGTGGGTTTACTAGTTAAAGCCCTGGCGGTGATGGAACAACATTCTCGAGTATTTTTTGAGTAAAATGTACTCCCCTGGTCCCGGTAGGTGGATCGACACCGAGTCCCATTGGAGACGGATGAAAGAAAGGAGCTTCGGTTTGCAGATCACAATACTCTGTGCACATTAAAGTAAGATTCCTTGGCTAGTTACACTACAGGCAAAAATAAAAATCCTACCAAAACCACCGAGATCACCAGATCGGGTTTTAGTTTTACCCAAAATACCCAGGAAAACTGTTTTTCAATTTCAACCTGCTGGGGCTTGAACTCACGATCTTTTCGTTAAGAGGTCCACACACCTTGCCTTTGGACCACCGAGTCTCCTTGCACTAAGGTAAAGTCTTTATGGTTCATACATACAGGGCTCTTCCATCCTGGGATTCTAGTTCTATACACTGTAGCAATGAAGCAGAACATATGCTAAAAACGTGGCCTCATTGACTGAACGAACGCTACTCTGTCGAATGTTCTACTGCCCAACTGATGCTAAATACTTATTCCAAAATGGCGTCCAGTGGGGAAATAAGAACTGAGATCCAGTGGGGAAATAAGAACTGAGATCCAGTGTGGAAATAAGAACCGAGATCCAGTGGGAAATAAGAAATGGGGTCTAGTGGGGAAATAAGAAACCTAGTGGGGAAATAAGAAATAGTATGGGGAAATAAGAAATGGGATCCAGTGGGGAAATAAGAAATGGGGTCTAATGGGGAAATAAGACCTGGGGTATAGTGGGGAAATAAGAAATGGGGTCTAATGGGGAAATAAGACCTGGGGTCTAGTGGGGAAATAAGACCTGGGGTATAGTGGAGAAATAAGAAATGGGATCCAGTGGGGAAATAAGAAATGGGGTCTAATGGGGAAATAAGACCTGGGGGTATAGTGGGGAAATAAGAAATGGGATCCAGTGGGGAAATAAGAAATGGGGTCCAGTGGGGGAAATAAGAACAGTGTCCAGTGGGGAAATAAGAAATGGGTTCCAGTGGGGAAATAAGACCTGGGGTATAGTGGGGAAATAAGAAATGGGGTCTAATGGGGAAATAAGACCTGGGGTATAGTGGGGAAATAAGAAATGGGTTCCATGGGGAAATAAGACCTGGGATATAGTGGGGAAATAAGAAATGGGTTCCAGTGGGGAAATAAGAAATGGGATCCAGTGGGGAAATAAGAAATGGGGTCCAGTGGGGAAATAAGAAATGGGTTCCAGTCAGTGGGAAATAAGAAATGGCGTTCAGTGGGAAAATAAGTCAGTGGGGAAATAAGAAATGGCGTTCAGTGGGAAATAAGAAATGGCGTTCAGTGGGAAATAAGAAATGGCGTTCAGTGGGGAAATAAGAAATGGCGTTCAGTAGGGAAATTCAGTGGGAAATAAGAAATGGCGTTCAGTCAGTGGGAAATAAGAACTGGCGTTCAGTGGGAAATAAGAAATGTTCAGTGGGAAATAAGAAATGGCGTTCAGTGGGAAATAAGAACTGGCGTTCAGTCAGTAGGGAAATAAGAAATGGCGTTCAGTCAGTAGGGGAAATAAGAACTGGCGTTCAGTCAGTAGGGAAAAAAAGAACTGGCGTTCAGTCAGTGGGGAAATAAGAACTGTCGTTCAGTCAGTAGGGAAATAAGAACTGGCGTTCAGTCAGTAGGGAAATAAGAACTGGCGTTCAGTCAGTAGGGAAATAAGAACTGTCGTTCAGTCAGTGGGAAATAAGAACTGGCGTTCAGTCAGTAGGGAAATAAGAACTGGCGTTCAGTCAGTAGGGAAATAAGAACTGGCGTTCAGTCAGTGGGGAAATAAGAACTGGCGTTCAGTGGGACAATAAGAACTGGCGTTCAGTGGGAAATAAGAACCGGGCGTCCAGTGGGGAAATAAGAACGGGGGTCATGGGGAAATAAAACCGGAGTTCAGTGGGGAAATAAGAACCGGAGTTCAGTGGGGAAATAAAAACCGGAGTTCAGTGGGGAAGTAAGAACTGGGGTCCAGTGGGGAAATAAAAACCGGAGTTCAGTGGGGAAATAAAAACCGGAGTTCAGTGGGGAAATAAGAACTGGGGTCCAGTGGGGAAATAAAAACCGGAGTTCAGTGGGGAAATAAAAACCGGAGTTCAGTGGGGAAATAAGAACTGGGGTCCAGTGGGGAAATAAAAACCGGAGTTCAGTGGGGAAATAAGAACCGGAGTTCAGTGGGGAAATAAGAAAGAACTCAGGGGAAATAAGAACTGGGGTAAGAAATCCAGTGGGGAAATACAAACCGGGGTCCAGTGGGGAAATAAGAACTGGGGTCCAGTGGGGAACCGGAGTTCAGTGGGGAAATAAGAACCTGAGTTCAGTGGGGAAATAAGAACTGGGGTAATAAGAACCGTAATGCAGTGGGGAAATAAGAACCGGAGTTCAGTGGGGAACTAAGAACTAACTGGGGTAATAAAAACCGTAATGCAGTGGGGAAATAAGAAACGGAGTTCAGTGGGGAAATAAGAACCAAGGCCTGGTGGGGAAATAAGACCTGAGGTCTAGGGTCGAGTGAGGAAATATTATGTGTCAAGTGTCTTTCCCAAGGGATCTAGCAGCAATGTCAGGATCTGAATCTAGGACCTTATCCTCACAACACCATCAAGTCGCTGTCTTATATATCCAACAAAAGCATAAATGTATATTAACATTTATTAAAACTTTTATTCAAATTTGATTGAAGCTGTTTGTTTAATTGTATGAATAATTTTCAATATTTTTAGTGATTTCATTGCAATGAGTTTTATTGTGCAATAAACTGATGTTGGTAACGTCTTTAACTTTAAGTGTGGATTTTTATTTATTTTTTTCGTGCATTTTGTAAGTCTGATGATTTATTTTTTGTCTTTTATGTTCATACATTCGTGAGTGTCACGATTTGTTTTTTGTCTTTTATTTTCGTACATCCGTAAGTGTGATGAGAGTTATTTTTTGTCTTTTATTCTCTTACATTTACATCTCTAAGTGTCATAATTTCTTTTTTGTCTTTTGTGTTCGTACATCCGTAATTTTGTCTTTTATTTTCGTACATCCGCAAGTGTAATAATTTATATTTTGTCTTTTACTTTTATATTCAAAATTCGGTGAGTATGACGATATATTTTTTGTCTTTTATTTTTGTATCTGTCAGTGTTACCTGAAGCTGTTATTCCTTTGGGTTGTTTTCTTGTTGTTGTGTTTTCTTTTTGTGTGGTTTGTTTGATTTTTTGTTGTAGTTCTTTTAGCTCTATCTCCAGACTGAAATTTGAGTCTGTTTAAAAAAAAACAAAAAAACTTTTGAAATAAAAATCATGAAAAATTCAAATTTTTCTCAAGCAAAAATATGATTAAATAAGAGTCTGGATTTATTTCAGCATATGGCATGTGATTGTTTACCGTTTATTGTTTTCTAAGCCACTGTTACTTTTGCTGAGTTTGAAAAAGCTAGCTGCCAATATGTTGCTGGGTTGACAGGAAGGAGGGTCATGACAAATCTGTCCAGACTGGGGGAATTGCTTTATAAATATGTATCAAGAATCAACAATCAAGCATCCAATCCAAACAACGAAAAGCTTTCTCTGCTATCATTCAGCATTTAGGTACACGCAAAGCTTTGGAGTGATGAAATACTGCAACATAAAACAAGTTGAGAATGCCACAATACTAATTATACATGATTTACATCTTTTTTTTAATCTTCATGCAATTTCTTTTTTTTTTCAAATTACAAAAGAAAATAATCAATGATAAAATTTTCAATCATTCCCACATTGCCTCTAGTTTCAAGTAATCTTGTCCAATCCTCCGTCCTCCCCTCCCCCAACAATCTTTATTCATTAGCCCCCCCCCCCCCCCCCCCCCCCCCCACCCCATCTCTTGTTGTCTGTCTCTGTCTCTTTTTTCTCTCACATCACTCTTTTTTTAGCACATTCAAGGCATGCATTCCAATGAAAATGAGTAAAGGATAAGTTATTCTCGTTATTTATCTCTCTCCTCTCCTCTCTCTCTCTCTCTCTCACTCTCTCTCTCTCTCTCTCTTTCTCTCTCTCTCTCTCTCTCATTAAACATGTAAATGCCCTTAGGTCCAATATTCTTCTCTATAGAAAGTGTTATGTTAATTGCAATAACATATATATAGACATACAACAGTTGGATAATTTTTTATAATATATTATATAACCTTGATTGTCTTAAATTTTAAAATGTTTTTTTCTTTGAAGAAGAATTCATCGACTAGTAAATGCCTTTCATGTAATTTCTGACTCTGAGGCTTTATTGATAAAGACAAACAGTGGGACAAGGGGCATGTCGTCGAAAATGAAGCAAATGACAATGAATAATATCAAAGCCCAATAGGAACAAAGATGAGAGAAAGAAAAAACCTCGCTACCATGGGGATCGAACATGCGACTCTGCGCCGGCACCTACCAACCGAGCTAACTACACTCCTTTAAAGTTTTTTTGTCTTCTGTCTGTTCCTTGTATTTATCTCATCTTTGTTCCTATGGGGCTTTAATATTATTCAATATGATTTCCTTCACTGAGGCGTTACTGAGAAGTGCATCAAATCATATTAACCATTAACTGTATAATTATAAAGTCATTTCACGGTGAAGAGAACTAGTTTTTGACAGATTGCAAGAGGAGAGGGGTTTGAATTTTTTGTAGGCACGAAGGATGTCTATTACCAGGATAGCAAGACCTCAACGGTCACATAAGTAAAATAAATAAATAAATAAAATAAAGAATAGATTTTTAATAAACTTGGTTCAACTGCATCATCACATATTTCCCTTTGTTTCCCATCTCTGCTTTGGTTCAAACCTGTAAACAGACAAAAAGTAAATTATCATTAAGGCTCAATTAAAAAAAATAGTAATACTTAATACCATATAAAAAGAGCCTAGAAAGACTACTACAGTGGTCAGGGGGACTCAGTAGTCCCAAGGCAAGGTGTCGTCCTCTCAACCAATCAGTAGTGGGTTCGAGCCCCGACGAAAATTTTCTTAATTGTTTTTGGAGCAAAATCTATCCCTCTGGTCCAGGTAGGTGGATCGACACCTAGTCCCATCGGAGACGGCGATAAAAAGAGGTCCTGTGTGCAGATCACAACACTTTTGCACATTAAAGATCCCATGGCTGTTTACAGGGGTCTGGGCAAAATTAAAAAAACTTACCAAAAATCAGGAGATCACCTTAGTTGTGGATTTGGTAAATCAAATCAAATAAAAAACAAAACTACAGTGGTCTCTGCCCAAGAAGAGGCCAGCCCTTGGGATTTTGTTTATTTGTTTGTATAATTGAAATTTACCCCGTCTACCATTATGGTGATCTCAGGGTGAATTAAGAGGAAACAATAAGAAAAAAAAGATAGGTGAAAGAGTTAAAAGAAAGAAGTAGGATCTACCAGTAGCACCTGCCAACCGTCTGCAGCCCTGAAACAACAAGATAGCCTCTGGGGGCCAGACGGTCTCTAGGTAATGATAAGGGGACTAATCAGTATGATGGAACGTTCATTGGTCAGTCTTAAAACGGAGGAAGGAGGATGTATATGGAAGGGGAGATAGAGAAGCCAGGTATGTTTTTTAAATCAAGATTTCATTCCTCTTCCCTTTTCCTACCAATCACAAAACTCAATAACCGTTGCATCAAACGGTAAGACCTATTTCAATTTCACTCCAGACTACGCTCAGTCCTTTATCTGTGAAAACATGCTCCTAGTTCGCACTGGTCATGGAAGTGCCTTTGATCTGGTCAAGACGTTCCTATGATGGTGTTTTGTCTGCAAGTTCGGGGTGCTGATGCGAACAGTAGGCGTTAATCATCTGGTTCATCCAGCACGTGTCTCAAGGCCAACATCAAAGAGTCTGATGTTGGCTCGACAGGGCCTTGCATAGATTCTAGGCCTACAACACATTGCACATGTGCCAGATAAAGAAAAATGTGGCATGGCTGACCTCAGTTTGAATTCTTATTTTATTGCATCGAGTTGAGCTGACCATTCATGACTTTCCAGCGAAATAAAACCGGCCTGTTGGTGCCTCTTGTACATAATAATGAAAGAGAAAACAATAAGTTACACGTAAAAAAAAAAGGCCTCTAAGACGGGCCGACCTCTTAGGCCGAGACCACTGTATCTTTAATGTAGCAGTTGTGGTAGGTTTTTTAAAAATCTCTAGCATTAACAAACGGAAATAGAGCCAGACTTTCTAAGTTGCACTCATAAATCACTCAAGGAACAATTTGATTCTGTTATCACTTTTAGTCCCTGACCTTGTAACCAAAAAGCATAACACATTTTTAGAACAAAACAAATATAAACCTGAACTGAAAGAGAGAAGAAATGTATCACACATTACGAAAGTTGTTATTCTAAACCAAATTGTAATCAAATTCAGCTCATAACAATAATGAAAGCAGTCTTGTCCTGAGATCTTAAACCAAACAAATTGACATACACATATACCAAAGGAAATAACAACGTATATATATGTCATGTCATTTTCGGCCTTATGTGCTGCCCAAGCACTACGAGGATAAGTAAGTAAGTATATAAGTCATTTACAGAGCAAGGAATAAAATGAAATATTTTCTTTTTAAACTAAAAATAAATGACCAACTATTTCTCTCATTAGATCAGTTCAAATTTAATAAAATACAAGAACAACCAGATTAGGTTGTCATACGTAGTAACCATCTTCAAATATTGATTGTCACAAGCACTTATTTTACCCTGGTATTACTGTGGAATAAATTGTCAACATAAATTGAACTCGGCATTAGCAAAGAAAGCTTCAAAAATATAATTAAATACATCACCTTAAAATCAAAATTAAAATAATAGTTTGTGTGCTTAAATTGAAATAATGCACACTGACAGTGTTATAACAAGAACTGAGTTAGTCGTTTATTATGAAAAAGGAGAAAGTGATGATCCCGACCTCAAACTATGGGACATAATCCCTGCTTACTTACCCCCAATTCAACTTCCTCTTCTTTTTCTCCTTTATAGATTCTTTCTCTACCTGTCAAAGAAACATAAAAGTTTAAAGTTACATATTACATGATACATCTGCATCAAAAGATGAGAGGAGGAAAGAAAACCAGATACATAACTACTATAGTGGAACTTCTAATCGGAGAATCTAATCAGTACAGAGTTCCAGGAAACAGATTTTTTTCTATATATTTTACCTCTCTTAATAGGAAAGGTCCCTGGCAAAGGGGGGATTTTTTGTGGGCTTGCATTAATTATCATCAGCATTTATCCCATGATTATCTAGTCTTAACGCTCACTTCTTATCCAAATTTGGTTTCTGCGTCAAACAATCAATTATTACACCTGTGATAGTGCTAGACATGTCATATAGTACTCATGATGCAGACAATGTCGTTAGTGCCAGTTTACAATGACCATGAGCCAGACACACTTGACATCCGTTACACAGTCCTTGCTCTTGCACCTCACAATGAAGTACGGTGTTGACATGGGGCGGAGCTCAGAAAGCAGACTCGTGCACTGTCATAGCCTTTAATTCCCCGCTTAACCTGTCAATCACAAGGGTGGACACGGGAGGCAATCTAATAAACACCATGCATTCTTGATTATATGTCTGATCTACCTACCGTCCAATGAAGCTCAACTGTGAGTATACTATTAGTGACATCACTGATGAATGTCTTTGTTTTGATCAACTGCATGTCCAGTGGCTAGAATAAATTGTGCATTTAATTTTGTATTTCACAACCCCGTTATTATCATTGTTTTTGAATAAGGTTCCATTAGCTTAAGTACTTTAAACTGTTGAGGGAAAACTAAAACCCTGAGGTCCGGCAAAAATGGACAATTTTTTGATCCATCAAGATTTGCCGATTAGAGAGGCTCGACCGTACTTCAAGTCTAAAAATTTCAATTCCATTAACCCTTTAGCGTTTAAAGCAACAACAACAAAAACAAAAACATGCGCACACCCCTACTGAAAGTGTAAACTGACAGTGGGCCCACATTGTTCAAATTGACAGCAACTGACAAGTCACACACCTCTTATTCTCATTCTGCTAGCTCTCACTGGTCACATAAATGATGTTATTGTACTCAATATAGAATAGCATACAAGAACAGAGATCAGGGCAGCTTCACTGATCTTATAAGTGACCTAGCGCGAAGGTGAAGACCGATGTAAGATCAGCTGGCAGGAAGTCAGAAAAATGTAAACAAACCAGGTTGCCACAGGGGAGAAGAAATTGAACATATAGAACAAGATGGCCGCTGCTTAATCAAAATACGAAAGAATTAAGTTAAATCTATTCTGCCCTATACTACAGTTTCCTTTGTAAATAGTGCCACTGAAATTCATGTTTGAGCAATGATGAAAAGACTTTCTATCCAGTGTAAAGGAGCAGTTATTTTCATTTGTGCAAATTTTCAAAAGTAGAACAAATTCTTTTTCCTTGAGCATGAGAATAGACTCATAAAAAAAAACAACATGATGCTCCATCCTTTCCATCCTACACTCTTCTTCCTTGCGTGAAACCACATCTTATGTTCATCTCTCCGGTACCATCGTCTTTACTCCAGAATTGAGTATTGTCTAATGTGTGATACGTGTGCCTACATCATATTTAAACCCATCAACCACGTATGTAAGAAAGAAACAAGAAAAGGTCAGGCTCCAACTTGTGGTATCATTGAAACTAACCCTGCCAACGATATGCGTGATCTTGGAGTGAATTAAGAGGGAACAGCAAGATGAAAGATACTTGAAAGGGTGAAAGGAAAGAAGTAGGACCTATCAGCAGTGTCCCCCAACCATCCACGGTAACATGAAGAGATCAAGGTGAAGTGCATATATCTGAGAAACCATCATTTTCCCCATTCCATCTTTGGAAAACTAAATGCTGTTATCAAAGGTGTGTCTTTATGAAGCCCTTCAAGTTGAAGCTAGTGTGTCATGGTGACATTTTTCTGTTTCTAGCCTGCCCGCTACCAACACAACGATTACTTATAAATAAAGCCTCATACCTCTTTTTCCTCCAAAAATTTCTTGCTCTCAATCGCTGCAACAATTTTTTCACCAGCCTAGAAAAGCGGAGATGACAATAAAAATAAAAAGTTAATGAAATAGCATATCTGTTGATCAAAGTCTATTTTTTTATAAAGAGTTAATAAAAATAACATTACAGGAATTCAAATTCTCTGCCAACTTATAAGGGGACACCTGGATTGGCGATGCGATTGGGTATACAGATCATTTATCTGCAAGTTTATGATGATGATATTCTTATGGTACAAACCACAACAAAAACATTGTGATTTTTTATAGAAAAAATAACTTTAAGAGGGTACCAGTAATGAAATAGAAACAAGAAGAAAAAAGGCTTAAAACCATGCATGTGTTACAGCCAAAGTTTTCCTTATCTATGGCACACATACTGGAGAAAGATCCTATCGTTCATCACATTCAACATAAGACTATCATCTCGCAAAGGCCCAAACCATTACCTCTCTCTGACAAATGATCACTCAGAGCTTCAGCTATCTCAAAGTCCCCTTTCCCAATGGCCGCATTGATTTTCTTTTCTAACGCAGTAGGAGGGGGAGGCCTGGAATGGTCAGTAGTGGTCAGGTGGTCATTCAAGCCCATGAAGTCTTTCAGTTTCTCTACAGGCCCGGGTTTGCCTCCGTCTGTACTTCGCATCTCTTTGAACTGGTAGATTTGATGACAAAAAGACACAACAGGAAATGAAATGAACTGCATAGAATCATGCAAAGATCATATGCATATGTGTTTTTTTCTTTAAATCAATTAAAAATGTTATACAAACATAATGATTAACGAACAGATTTGATTTCAGTTTAATTCAACAACAGCAGGACAGCAGTGTTTACATAACATATGAAATAACATAGTAAGAAAAAAAATCTGAAATAGAAATAATGCTAAATTCAAGTAATCAGTATGTTGAGGCGCCAGTAGATGAGTTGACAGAATGTCTGACTACCATCCAGGAGGCCTGGGTTTAATTCCCAGTCCAGGCAAAGTTTTCTGGCCCTCAGGTCAACCCAGCAGTCAAATGGACTGCTAGGTCTATTCATACACCATGAAAGTAAATGTGGCGTGGAGAGCAATGGCAAACGACCACGTTATGCCATGTCTAGAAAAATCAGTACCACTCCTGGCTACCCTACCCTCAAACAATCCAATTCTGCCCTTTGTTTCCACCATAATTTTTCCACTAACAGCTCTTTATCCAAATTAGAAATACTCCGGTAAACCTGAATATTACCCTATGACCTCTTAAACCATACATCCAGGATAAAAATTGAAAATTTCAAGTTTTACATAGGACGAATAAAACATACTACATTTTATCAATGGACTGTCCACAAATATAATCTGCTGTGTAGCTCTTCAATCTGCTGTGTAGCTCTTCTCAATGTAGTTATACATGAGTTAAAAATTGTAAGATAAAAATATTTACTTTATTTACATGGACATGAGAAATACCATTTTTAAATGAAAACTTTCATGTTTTCGTGAGTGTGAGTCTGAAACCAGGCATGCTTCATAGGAAAGAAATTCTGGGCCTAGAAGCCCAAAGGGACACAGCTGATACAGGTTTCAGTAACATTGGGCAGCAACATGAGGCTATAACATTAGGTAGTAACATTAGACACCCCTTAAAAAAATGGCAATTGTCTGTGGCAGGTTTACCTCCTACCAAGGACTGGTATCCATTTGACACCTGGGTGGGAGGGAAAAGATGTGTTGACCAACTTTCAAAAGGACACATCACTAGGCCTGGTAAAACTAGACTTCAAACTCCTGTCTATCATTGGACTACAGGTGCCACATGGTTTTGAAAAAGATCAGATATACAGTGATAAAATGATAAGGCAGATTGTTGAATCAATATTCAAGAGACTGGGATCGGCAGAAAGGCCCATCTGGTGCTTTTATACAGGGTGGGGGGGGGGGTACCAGCACTAACACCTCATGACTACTTAATAACGCTCCGTCCTAGGTGTAGTGTAGCCGTCAAAAACGTTTATTGACTTTCACAGTGACAACATTTTAGAAATCTACAAATGTTTTAAACCTTTCCAGTGTAATAGGGCGTCTTAAAATACTTGTTTTTCCCATAATTGACTGGAACGATGACAGAGGGCTGCTTCCACACAACAATTCATCAGCAGGATTAGTATAGGTCTACGCGCTCTCTCTCTCCCCCGTTGAATTACTGCCGCAAGGCCCTTCAACGTATTAATCTCAATCCAAATCGGGCCAAAACGTGGAGCAATCCTAACAACTTTTCCAGAAAACTGTGTGGTGTATTAAGACACACTTGGTGCCCTTAATTATTCCCAGAAATAAATGCCAAGGGACAGAGAAAGGAAGAAACTGTAGATCCATTAATGAAAAAACATACTTAAAGTATATGAGATTGGGTACGTTTTGTTTTAAACAATACCAATTGTATCGAATTGCTGTCTCAGCAATGTTGAAAATGGTAGACAAAAGAGTTACACTATAAAAAGACGTACTCTTTATTTGCCGTCTCTTCGTTTTTCCTTTTTCTCTTCCGGTTGATTTCCTGAGGTTTATCAACTGGAGGGCCAAACTTCACGTCATACTCGGAGAATGTCTTTATCTTCATCACTTGTGAATTCTTTTGTAACTGGAAGTTATAGTAGTAATAAGACTTATAGTTAAGACTATAACAAGAAACATGAATTTAACAATTTCACAACATTAATGTTAAGTTTACAATAAAATTCAACTCAAACATATATTTTCTTCCATAAACAGTCACAGATCCATGTTGTGAATCGTGCTTTGGATCAGGAAAACTCAATTTGAAACCACATTTAGTTTTCCTTCACTGTCTGCAATCTCCTTCTCCACTCTCCCATCCCTTCTCTCAATCACTCTGTCTGCCTGTCTCTCTTTCCATCTGCATCTGGTTTTCAATTGTCTGTCCGTTTCTATCTCTCTTTAAATATCGTGTGAAGGCACTAACTATTCAATACATTCACTGTCATTTCAACAGACAACAAGGCTATATTAGTTAAATATTTTAACTTGATCTTCAACACGTTACAAAAGAAACAAGTTAGATGACGCACTATTTTAATGCATTCAATTTCATCGTTTCATACAGTATATGTAAATTAACTTAGTGGTATACCTATAATATGTAATGGGATAGGGTTCTATGCTTAAACTGAGACTGATCTTTGCTAAAAATAGTTTGTACCACAAAGAGGCATGAAACATGACACGTCTAGTGTGATTGTAATGGACCTCTCTAATGTCATTAGGTAAAAACTTTTGAAACTTTCATGGCTATTTGTATAATTTTAGTATCTAGAATAGCAAATGAATTGTGACAGAGGCAACCCATATGATGGTATATAAATTGACAAAATTTGTGCTAATCATAAATATCTCAACTTATTTCTTTTTCATTTAGCTAAAAAAAATAATCAAAATCAGCCTAGTAGCCTACATTATTTTACAGGAATATCAAGTTATGAATATTCATTTTAACTTAAAACGATTGATTAAAAAATTCGAACATGAACTGTATGTCGGTCAAAAGAAATGAGATATAAGAGAATGCTAAATAGTAGTTTTGAATCGAACAGAGCCATAAAATCCCTCTAACAAGCATGACATCTGAGAAATAAATTTTGAAAGTATATATCTCCTATATCAAGTCTATTTTGAAAATGCTTACAACAAACACAATAAAAATAATTAAAAAAAATAAATCATTAAATTACTAGACTTCTATACAAATTATGTAACAAACAAAGCACTGAAAATAAATAAAAAAGACAGTTAAGTATGTAACAACATGCATTCTTTTTTTACCAGTTTCTAAAACCTCTTTTGAAGATGCTTAATGCGCTTTTCTGTAGATCGTTGAGTGACTTCATTCGTCCTTTTCTCAAGTGCTTTGAATTTCTGTAGAGATGGAGAAAGTATTATAAATTCATCCTGTCCAGTGTTGTATGATGGAAAAAAACAAAGTAATCATATTTCTAAAGGAAAATAATCAAGGAAAAAAAATCTTTCCATGGAAATCAACTTTCATCAAGTTAAAAATGTACTGTAAAAAACATGATTAAATTCTTAAAGTATAAGTCTCTCATGAGCTTAACTAGTTCAAACAGTTGCAAGGAAAGTCTCTCAAAAGCCTTTAAAACTGTGTTTTGAGGCTGAAATTAGAGATGAAAGGTCAGTTAGACTGCACTTTTATGAAGCCAAGGCTTTAAATTTGTCTTTTTTCTCTATCATCTGAAAAAGCTGTAAGATAACACTGTAGGGAACAGTCCAAGGAAGCAGAAAGAGGGGCAGACAGAGGAAGAAATGGGCAGACACCCCAGATCGGGCCCAGAAGACCTTTGTTGAAACCCAGGTGCTGGCACATGTTCGGCATGGTTGGAGGATGTTGGTGCATCCATCAGCGTAGCACCCCCACGACCATTCCGGTCCAGGGATCAGTGAGTGGGTGAGAAGATTTGAAAATTAACGAACAATGTTAAATTTATGTCAACCCTTGCATTTCATGCAACTGTAACGTGTTAAGTGCGGGGATTTGGAATTCAATGTTATGAAGACTTCAATAGTTTTCCTTCATGGCATGTGAATAAAGAGAACCACATTCTGAACATTTCAGTAACCTATTTGATTAAGAGCAGAAACATTTAAAATAAATAATGAATACTTTTAGAACGTGCCATGTAATCTTTCTTACCTCCCACAAATGAGTCGCAACATTTTTGGGTGGGTTTTTCAATTCTTCTTTCATATGATTCATTGGTCAATGTGCTGATTGATGAAGATAAGCCTGAATACTGAAATCAGAAAGGTCGTTTGTAGATCTAGAGAGATTAACAATTTATCTCTTTATCTCTAAAAGAAAAGATAAGATAATTTTATAGATTTCATATGAGAAAATTGACTTGGTCAAAGGATATAATTTTACAAAGTTACAAACAAATTTATATTTAAACATTCTATTATAACTAGAATAAAGGGAGTGGGCAGGGGAGTGAAAAATGGGAAACTTCATTTGATCCTAGGCAGTTGTGCTGTCATATTACAAACAAAACTCACATTCAGACATTCTTATATTACATAAAAAAGTACATGTTGTGAATGTTGGTGGATAGGAGGAAAATTGTCATCATCTGTGCTCAGTTTGCAATAGTCTTATGGCATAGGGAATATATGAATATGAATTATTGTATCTTTTTTTCTTTGATCTTTTAGATTAAAATTTATTGCATCTTCCTGATAATCTAAATTATTGGTGCAATGAATGTGCCTGATCTTCTATAATAGCCTTAGTTTTCTTAACTACCAACTTTTCAAAAAGTTCAACAAAGGATGGTCCTTTGTGTTTCACAACGTTTGATCATTTTTTATACATCTATCAATGTTTTTAATTTGGTTTTGAGTAGGAGTAGTTCCAAAGCAAGTAATTTGAAAAGTTATACTTATAATGCTTTCAATTATGGATGAGTGAAAAAGTTTTTAGAATGGTATCATTGACATGGAAAGAATTCAGTGTTCTTAAAGAAAAAGAACAGTCTTTAAGTTAAAGAGTTCAACAAATTTTAACATGAAAAATTTCACTCCAAAAAATATCAAATATTTAATCCTAGGTATTTTGTATGAATTAACAAACTACATTTCCCCCATTCATAACTGTCTGTGTAGTGTGATCTTTCTTTTTCTAAAATCAAACACAAGTTATTTTGCTTTAGAGACATTGACAGTTAAAAAGCAGTCTTCACACCATTTAAAAAAGCTCTGGATCTCATCATTATTATTATAACAATCTTCACATTAATAAGAATTATAATAGAAGAGCCATCTGCTAACTATCAGTTTTGTGTTTTTATGATGACTTGTGTTTACAATCATTGTGTAAATGGTGATAGGAGAAAGAACATGTTATACAGTGGAACCCGTTTAAGATCAAACCATGAGAAACAATTCATCACAAGTACTCAGTACTTCGTGACCAAATTTTAAAAATACACTCTTTTACATTATGAAAATAATAGGCCATATAGAGGCATGTTCTAGTCTATATTCCTAGGCTATGTGCTAGATGTAAAATACATAAAAAAATTAAAATTCTTCACGGTCATGTGATTTAAACTTGGAGTTGATTTTAAGCAGGTTCTAGTCTCAGAATAGATGGTTTAATGCAAGGGTGATATATACAATTTAATTTTTATAAGGAGAAAAAAACAGGATTGGTGGTGGGATTTGATCACAACTGAGAAATGACGCCAAGCAAATTAATTTCTTATGGGTTCCACTGCATAGTTTAATGAAATTTTTGTCTCTTACTATTCCAGGAAAATTGAAACCATTGTACAGACCAAAATCACCCATTAACACCTCAAATTAAAATGTCTAAACACTCTAAAAAGATTCATTAATTTTTTTGGGCCATAAAGAAAGATATATTAAAGATCATTTTGACCATCATCTTATAACATAATCATCACTACCATCACCAGCATCTCTTTTGAAACATTACAATGATTACGAAATATATATGTGTATTAGAAATTTTTTAATATTTTAAGTTATGTTGTTTTATAATATAATTTTAATGACTTAATGCTTAAATGTGCGTAAGCTGGTTGTGTGTTATAAATAATTTATGTATAGTAAAAGTGTGTTGTATGTCATATTGCATTGAAGGTATTGTATTGTAACACCAAAACAATGTGCCACTTTTTAAAATAAAGTTGTATCTTATGACTTATCTTATCTTTATTATGAAGTAGAAATTTACTTGCAAATGATGGCATGCAAATAACAAAAAAATAATGGAAGTGGGCACAAAATCGGCACATGGAAGCATGCTTCGATGTCCTGCGGAGGTAAAAACACTTCAGCATGGGACGTGACATTAGAAGAGAGGGCGAGGAGTTTTAGCGTTTGGGTAGGGATAGAGAAATCTTAGCCTTTAGGGATTATGAAAAGATCTGTTTCTAAATGTTTGCAGCATTGATTCAGAAATGGTTGGCCAGATAGAAATACCTCGCCACATTTCTTAGTGGGAATGAAGTGAAAATGAGGGGGGGGGGGGGAGGGAGGAAGGTCTACCCCCCCCCTTCCCGAATTAACGTGAAATCTCAGTAAAAAAAAAAAAGGTGGGGGTTCTCTCCCTGAATAAAGTCCTAAGATAGAATAGCTACATTAACACTCAATTAAATACTTATCTGACAGTTAACATTATTTCAAATGGTGTTTGGCATTAGAATCTATCTATAATCTAAGAATTAAACACCACCAAGCAACTTGTTGATTTTTACATTTATTTCTGGGTCAAATGAGATCACTTCTTAAGGAGTGCCCTTTAAGCCTATAATCTAGAAATCTAGATCTAGATCGCTAGATATAAGTTTAGATATAGATCTATATATTTAGATTCTAGTAAAATAAATTTATAATTTAAGTTACGGTCGTTTCACGTGTTAATTTCCTTGAGAAAAAGACTGTTTGATAGTGAATACAACAGCACATGAGAAGGTTTCTGGGAAACTCCACACACTGGAATCTATCACATAAACTCGTAGATCTACGAGACAAAAACAGGAGTTCACTTTAGGAATAAAAAACCTAGATATAGAATCTAGATCTAGAATTAGATCTAGAGATCTATATCATATATTATAGTTGCAGACAAGTGATTTGTATTTACCTCAATCACTAGTAAGTGAACAGCGATTTTCGTTTCGGATGCAATATGAACGGTTTCAGTCTGACTTTTTACTTCATTATTCCTTGAGAAACTTTTACACATATTTTAGTCAAGACTAGTCGATAAACTAGAAATGAAAGTAGTGATTAGCAACGGTCTCGATTTTTGCAGGCTCGTCTAACATTGTCGAGACGTGAAGAACTTTTTGTTCAGGTACACCTCTAGATCTAGACCCAGATCAGCATTCTAATGGCTAATCTATAATTTGCGGATGCCAAGTTATTTGAAGGTCTCCGAAAATCAGTGCGTATAATAGATCTAGATCTAGATCTAGAACTAGAAATCTAGAATCTACTTTAACTTTAAAACTGAAACTTAAAAATTATTACACGTCAAGTTAAGGCTTTGATGCATGCATAAAATAATATAAATATGTTACAGCGGATCGACACTTAAAAGGCTTGCAAGCTTGTAGGTTTTTGAAAGTGTCAAGCTGATCTACAGGCTAAAGTGGCTTTGCTGCTGTTGCTTTTATGCCCAGAGGCGTGGCGTACCCATCATTGTAGGTGGTGCCACAATAAAATACTGTCATGATTATGATACAACTTTCAGACAACTGATATAAATCATAAAACACGATGTAGTACAATCTACAATGTAATAACATTACATTATATTTACACTAATGTTTGGAGACAAAATCTGCTTGAGGATTCTTCACCTCCCGCAAACTTTTGAACAGTGAAACTGAAAGAGAGATAGCGAGAGAGAATGAGGGAGAAAGAGAAAAAGAGCCAGGGAGGGATAGGGTAAAAGAAATAGAGACAAGGAAAGGCATATAAACACACATGAAGAGAAAGTGGGGAGAGAGACACAGAGAGAGAAATAGATACACAGAGAGAGCGAGCGCGCAACACACATTAATGTGTATCAGCTTTACAGCACACAGAACTGGTCTTTGGCTAAGTCGATAAAAATAGAATTTGTCGGTCAGCGGGCACTCATGCGCGACACCAGTTTGAGAATAGAACTAGATTGGCGCCTGGCTCCAAAATTGATATTTTTTGTACATGCAAATAAGAAAATACCATGACCTTTGACCCCTATTCCGGGAATGTTTTTGTACAGTTAACTAAGTTTTCTTGGTTCCCATTGCGAGAGGGCACCACATGACAAAGTGAGAGGTAGGCTGCACACGATGTCACCAGCGGCGAAACCTGATAGGCCCTGCAGAGAAGTGTAGTGTGAAACTGATGTGTGTGTGTGTAAAACAATTCGATGCAATGGGTGTATTGCAAAGAAATCATAGTATTAGTACTAGTAGTACCTAATCTTGGTGCATTACAATATTTTACAAGTGGTTTCTGGCATAAAAAACCAAGCAGATCATGCCCCTTATTCCTATGGGGGAAAAAGGGTCCAGTGTGCGTGATGGTTGTGTTGTAGATCTAGATGTAGAATGAAGTAACCCTGTCTACCATGGCTATGAATGGGACATGAGGGAAAGGGTATTCATTGCATGAGACTGAGAGAGATAGAGAGGACAATGAGAACTGATGGACTGTATGAAGTAGACAGAGAGAATTGTCATCTATCCATCGAGAGTGGCTATAGAAGATTGAAAAGTCATTTTTGTAACACAGCTGCACCATAGGCCTACTGCATTTATAGCTTTGAATACTTACATTACTGTTTTGTTCAAATTCATCCACTTACATTATCTGTTGCTACATTGAGTCTAAAATGTGGAACAACTCCCTTTATATTTTACTGATTCAATCTAGTTTACTTGCAAGGCCAGCGCTATGTTGATGGTGAAAGGAGCTCGTCCCTCATTTGGTTCACCATTAATGAATGATTGACTTTGCCACTATCCGTCATTAATGATGGACCTGACCATGATCCCAGTTAAATTAGGAATAGGCTTTGCATTTTTGTAATGAGTAATTAATGAATTTAAACATCTAGATGTATGATAGATCTAATGAAGATTTCATTTTGTTATTATTTGACATTTTTCAAACAGGGAGTTTGTGTCAGAGGTGAGAACACCACACTTGCCCAGACTGCCCTGTAAACAGCCAAGATATCTTTAACGTACACAGAGTGTTTTGATCTGTACACAGGACCTCCTTTTTAACGTCGATCCACCTACCTGGACAGAGTGGGGGTGGGGGGTGTCGGGATTAAATAAGGAAAACATAGGTATGCCTACACCATAAGTGTGGTGATCTCAGGGTCAATTAATTGTCAGGTGAAGGAGTGAAAATGAAAGCAAAGAAGTAGGACTTACCTGTAGCCCCCACCAACCATCCTCTCCTCATGTAATAAGATATATAGCCCTACATGTATCGACTTGTTGCCTTACTTTATGTTATGCCTTACTCTTAGTACGTAGACATATTGTGAGGATGTATGACAATTAAAACTGACTGAAACTAGGTCTTTGTTATTCCTACGTGGAAAGCAGATGAACATCTTTAATTTTTAGAAAGAAATGAAAGTTTAGTGTGTTGAAAGAAATTAAAAATTTTCATGACTGCAGAGTTTTCTATCTAGTTTAAGAGATGGATTTGCATTTTGTTGTTTTGCTGTCTATGTTTCATTGATCATTTCTCTTCTTGTTTTTAATTTTATTGATTTGTTTGTTTATTTTTAAATCAATTTGGTTTAGCTTCTTTTCTATTCTTTGTTACATTTCTCATAGGGGGAAAATATTTGAAGGGCTGCATTAAAACATAACAAAGAATAAAAACAAGAAAGGAAAGATGTCACGATGGATGCATTCCTTTGCAATTCAGTGTTTACATTTTATATCTACATTATTATTGTTATTAACACTGATACTAACACCTTGGCTCAGGAACACTGAAACTCAAATGGAGGAGACACAAACTTACCACTATTACCAGCACAACTAAAAACAGAAAGAGACGTGCTTGCTTTGAAGACTAGCACATGATCGATATGCATGGAGAGACATAACAAAACAAATAATCAACACTGAGATTCTTTAGAACCAGCATTATGGCAGAATACACAGTACATGTATTTGTTAATGATACTTTTATATGGCTTTTTTCCTATTGTATTATTATAACATTGTGAGAGATGTGAGACCAATAATTTGCATCTTGACAAGAAACAAGAAGATAATATTCAAATGTTCATTATAGATGATATTTCTTTTTGCAGTTCCATTTTTCATCAGTCGCTCTCTCAAGATGTCTTCAATTTACCTTCATATCGGGCAGTGTGGAAATCAACTGAGTATGCCCCTATGGAAGCATTTCACAAATTCAGCCAATCAGAAGCAAACTTTTGTCACCCTAGATCAGAAGCATCGAAGTATTCATGTCGACAGCGAACCCACAGGTCATAAAGTCGTTACCAAAACACTTTCAAATTCGGGATGAAAATATCATTGTTGGAAAACGAGGCAGGGGTTCTAACTTTGCATTGGGTTACAATGGTCTCAGTTCATATGGAGATGATCACATGTTGGAACATTGTCTTCATGCAATAAGGAAGGAGACTGAGAGGTGTGACACGTTTACAGGGACTGTGGTCTGTCATAGTCTGAGTGGTGGGACAGGATCTGGTATGGGTTGTCGTGTCATTGAAACATTAAGAGACGAGTATCCCGGTCGTAACATTTTATCTTGTGCTGTCGTTCCATGTGCCAGTGGGGAAAGTCCCTTGCAGAATTATAATTCTTTGCTTGCTCTCAACTGGTTACAGACGTTTGCTGATGCAACTGTCTTGCTTCTCAATGATTCCTTGATAACTCGACTATCTGACACTTCTCATTCATCCGAAACTGCAAAAGCGGTGTCTTTCAAATCAATGAATCATCTGGCTGCAAACTGTTTATATGGAGCTTTTGCTCCTACAGACACACTTTCTACAAGGACTGGCACCAGTTTGGGGCAGGAGCCTTGGGAATTGATCAGGACCATCGCTCCAATGCCATCACATAAATTCATCACCATCAACCAGCAGGTTTCAGCCAAAATGTCTTGGGAGGATTTGGTGTCCAAAAATGTTCAACGTCATCCTAAACTGACGGCATACGGAGAGCAAACCCAGTGTTTGGCTGGTACGTTGATAGCAAGAGGGGACAAATTAAACACATTTCTTCACGCAGTGAAAAGAGGTTTAGATAAAAAAGTGAAAAAAATCTCTCAGAACCGTATCATGGAATCCATATCCTCTTGATCTCTGGACTAGCCAAATAGATATCCTCTCGACCTTCAGGTTCCAGCAGTGTAACCATGGCAACCAACTCATCTTGTGTTTTGGATCCCTTTGAGTCAATCCTGTCACATTCTCAGCTGAAATTGGAATCTGGAGCATATTTGCATTGGTATCAGCGTTACGGCGTATCTCAGGTATGTTATGATGTAAGAAAGTCTGGATGGATAATACTGATTTGATTTTGCGTTATTAATTTGTTTCTTTGTTAATGTTTTATTTCAACAATGTTGCTGAAACCAAGTGTTCATTTATTTCTTTGTAAGATTAGATGGAATATTTGAAGGGTTCTGTCTCAAAATTGAAAAAAATGAGTTAATGCTCCTGTGATATTTCATTTTGAAATCTTTACCAGTAAACACAAAACGTGATACTTGCATTCTCAGCCAACCAGAACTCCTCAAATGACAAACATCTGGCAAAGCCCACAGCTCAGCTGTGTCTTTTTTTTTCGATGACAGGCATCAATCTTGGCTGTTTTTAACTCTTTGAATTTTTTTATTATTATTTTCTGCGCTTTTATCTCCCAAAACACCATGAACGTGTTTGATGATTGATTCAATGTCGTTTGTTTTCTATTAGCTTTGGGTTTTTATTAATGAGGGGGTTTTGCTTTCCTATTTTCTTGAAATATTGCGTTTTGTGAAAAACGCAGATGATGAGTATGTCACATTTTGTGAAAAACTGTGAAATTAAAGTTTTGATTCTGAAAAAAGTACATAGATCTATGTCTGATTTAAGGCGTTATCACTGTTAAACATCCTTTCTGTCTGTGACACAATCATTAACGTGGCACTTAATGAACATGAGTAACACAGTTTTTCACTATTTCTCATCTCGAGTAATTTGGATATAATTGCATTTTGTGATGGAACCCCTCTTTTATTTCATTCATACTTAACATGAACTCTGTTTAAAATGGTTTAGTTCCAACTGGCAATCAACCAAAATCATTTAGTATCTAAGTAAAATTGAGAAAGGGTCATCTTTACTTTAACAATAATTTTTTCAAGAATATGTATATATTCTTTCTTTATCATTTCCCATTCTACCTTGCGGTGTATGGGATGTATATTCATAAATCAATTTATTTTCTGTCTATTAGATTTAAACACCCATTGATGAAATCAAGAAAAGTCACTGGTGATTTTGTCTTGAAATGAGAAACATTGTAGAGCAACTTTCCTTTATTTAACTTAATTTAAGGCGTGGCTGTGCCTGCATCATGTTCTTAGTATCTTTTTTTTATTGCTGTTTATTTTCTCTCATTGACTATTTGTGACAAAAAGAACTGACCCCAGGAACCATTTGTGTATGAATTAGCACTCTTAGAGGTTGAACCGCTGGAAATTCTAAATGATTCTTTCAGCTTATTGTTTCATTTGTTTGTTTTTCATCATTTTTGGAATGTTTTTCAGAAAACCTGTAAGAGCATAAGTTTTAAAAATTAATTCTTTTGTCTACTTTCTCCTGAATTCTTTTAACTCATCTAATGTTTGAGTTCCATAATTTGTTTGGTATCATTTAGGTATTTAGCAACACTTTATTAAGATCCTTCAACATAAAATTTAGATTTCACTTTAAGTCAGTATATTGTATCTGTTTGATTTGTAAATCATAACTATTTTTAATGCTGAAGCATTTATGTAAGTAATGATTCAATTCATTTTATTTTGTTGTAATCTCAGTGTGGTTTTTTCTTGCTTCAGGAAATGTTTGAGGAAAGTATAGAAAATCTTCAAACTGTGATCTCAAATTACCAGGAAGTTTAATCAAAGTGATGGCTTCATGATGTGTTGCCCAATGGAGTCACAGGTATTTTGTTATACTGTTGTATCAAGCTCCTCAATAGTTTCTCATAGTACTGGAAGTGAAGAGTTTGTTAAAATAATGACCAAGATCATAAGGCAGTACTCTGAAGATGATGTGTAGAGAAGAGCTGAATTTTATTACTATTGGAAACGTACTGAAATGAATTTGAAGGGGAAAATGAGATGAAAGGTTGTTTGGGTTGCAACTTTTCACCACATTTTATTCTCTTTTACATTTCAGCCATCATTCCCTAACCCTTGTTCTGTCTTTTCGCAATACTTTCCATTTCAACATGAAACAACTTACTCGAATATCAGTTTATGGTAATAATAATAATAAAGATTTATAAGAGTACCTATTCCCGTTTAAAATCAACAAGCTCTAGGCGCCTAACAATACGCTTACTTAAAACATATGTGTATCTTATTATATGATGTATAGAAATG
>JAXRKP010002076.1:67500-71355 GCA_037039925.1 Doris montereyensis
AAATCAAATCAAACAGGGCACAATCAAAATCAAATCAAACATGACACAATCAAAATCAAATCAAACAGGGAAAATAATCCAAAATCAATTCAAACAGGGCACCGATCAAAATCAAATCAAACAGGGTACAATCAAATCAAATCAAATAGGCACAATCAAATCAAATCAAACAGGACACAATCAAAATAAAATCAAACAGGGCACAATCAAAATCAAATAAAACAGGACACAATCAAATCAAACAGAGCACAATCAAATCAAATCAAACAGGACACAATCAAATCAAATCAAACAGGGCAACAATCAAAATCAAATCAAACAGGCACAATCAAAATCAAATCAGGGCAAATCAAAATCCAAATCAAACAGAATCAAAATCAAATCAAATCAAACAAGGCACAATCAAAATCAATTCAAACAGAGCACAATCCAAATCAAATCAAACAGGTACAATCAAATCAAAATCAAATCAATCAGGCACAATCAAAATCCAAACCAAACAGGGCACAATCAAAATCAATTCAAACAGAGCACAATCAAATAAATCAAATCAAATCAAACAGGGCACAATCAAAATCAAATCAAACAGGGCACAATAAAATCAAATCAAACATGACAATCAAAATCAAATCAAATCAAACAGGCACAATCAAAATCAAATCAAACGGCACAATCAAAATCAAATCAAACAGGGCACAATCAAAATCAAATCAAACAGGACACAATCAAAATCAAATCAAACAGAGCACAATCCAAATCAAATCAAACAGGGCACAATCAAAATCAAAACAGACACAATCAAATCAAATCAAACAGGCACAATCAATCAAATCAAACAGGGCACAATAAAAATCAAATCAAACAGGACACAATCAATCAAACAGGCACAATCAAAAAATCAAACAATCCATCAAATCAAACAGGGCGCAATCCAAATCAAATAGGCACAATCAAATCAAATCAAACAGGGCACAATCAAATCAAATCAAACATTGAATTTGGTTTTGGTTTGATCTTACCCACGTGCACAACTATGGTGATGGCGGTATTTTTGTAGAATTGTTAATGTTGCCCGGACTGCTCTGTACACAGCCAAAGGATCTTTACGTACACTTAGTGTTGAGATCTGAACACAGGACCTCCTTTTAACGTAGACTTCCGATGGGACAAGGTGTCGATCCACCTACCTGGACCAGAGTAGATGGGGGGGGGTTAGATTGTACTTGAAAAAACTCCAGACATTTCTTTAACCGTTGGCTGGGGCTTGAACCCACGACCTTTGAGTCGAGAGGCCGACGTCTGGCATCTGCACTACTGAGTTCTCTCCCACCACACCCCACCCTTCAAACATGGAACAAAACAACAAATGACGCGCGGCACAGAAACCTTTCGTGCGGAAAGTACAGGGTGTTCCGCTCCATCGAAAGATGGCTTTAGATCTTTCCACAACATCTTTACAGCTAGAAGTAAATTTTAATGCGTTTTAAATTCACTGTTTTACCATCAGTTTTTTGCGATGATAAAAACAAAATTCGAGGTCGGTAAGAAAGAAAACACGCCACAATAACAACACTAATGATAACAGCAACAACAACACGGGGTGGGGTGGAGGGGTGGGGTGGAGAGAGACTAAAAAAAAAGAAAAGAAAAAAAGACATGATATCTATGACTAGATCTAATTTCAAGTCAAATAATACTACAATAATAGCTTTTATAGGCCTCCCTGACCGGCACTCGATCTGCATATTTTGAAAGGAAAAAACTAACAATAACTAGATCTAGTCTAATCTAGACCTAGCTATTACTCCTCGTGCAGCAAAGAAAGGACTCTTAAGAGCAAGAAAAAACAAAGGAAAGGACCCATGAGAGGAAGAAAAACAAAGAAAACCAGCAGTGATGTTAAAATTTTTTATTTTCGATTCAAAACTCAAATTTTCTGGTTTTCTATTATTTCCACATTGACAAAAATTCGTGCGTAACTAGTGTTTAGTGAAGCTTTTCACTGGCGCAAGTTGCGCCGACTTTTTAGACCGTATTGCGCATGCGCGGGACTTAAGCATGGTTTATGTTTACACTACGCACGCTTACTGTAGTCACCGACAGTGGTGCAACTTGCGCACGTCTATGTTTACGGCCCTGATGAATGATAGGACTGGGCGCTAGTTTACTAGAAAAGTTGCCTGTTCGCCGGTTCATTTTCCATAACAACGGCAACTGCAAAAAGGTGACAGCAGGACACAGCAACATAACATTAACAGCATGGCCACAATGTGTTCACGCCAGGCTTACGCTTGCTTACTCGCGTTCTTCCTAGGCTTGTTATCAATGTCAGTCGGCCCTCTTTTGTGTTGTTGAAGTTTTAGAGGAGAACTAGATCTCAGATCTAGAAAAAGAAAAAGAAAGAAGAAAAAAGAAAAGCACTAAAAAAAAAAAAGCACTTTTAATCTCAAGAATATTTGGCACAGTAAGGCCACAGATTATGTTAAGTTGACGGGTTTTTTTGTGTGCCTTTTTGGGGGTTTTTTCTCTATAAAATCAAGTTTTCATTCATTCAGGTTTTGGAGATTAAGTTCATATTTTTTTATTTATGACATTTCTTTTACACTTGGGGCATGGCTAAGTTTGTTTATTTATTTCCTGATTCTCCGCTCGCCTCCTTTAGCGTGATTTATTGTTTTCTTGTATATTATTATGATTAGTATTAAGGATTTTGATTGTGATTGTTATTATTATTATTATTTGATTGTTATTATTGTTGTTGTTATTTTTATTATTATTATTATTATTATTATTATTATTATTATTATTATTATTATTATTATTTATTATTATTATTATTATTATTATTATTATTATTATTATTATTGTTATTATTATTATTATTATTATTATTATTATTATTATTATTATTATTACTATTATTAATAATATTACTATTGTCATCATCATTATTATAATTATTATATTAGTTATAAGTATTATTGGTACTAGCTGAGAAGGCCATCTTTCGTGGGGTAGGTTGGGATCTAGATCTTAGTTCATACATCAACTTGTATCATGAGTGCTCGGACGCTCACTACTCACGAAAGGCTTGAACTCGCCCTCTTGTCTGTTCGTCTTGTCTACCTGTCTTTTGGTATCTGGTAGTAGTGGTAGTCAGACTAGCCAGAGACTCTCTCTCTCTCTTTCTTTTTTCTTTCTCCTTCCCGGGCGCGGTGATACTCTTGATTTAGATTTGATAGATCCTAAGCGAATCCATACCGGAAGGTAGAAATGGGAAACCGATGAAGAAAAGAAAGAAAGAAAGAAAGAAAGAAAGAAAGAAAGAAAGAAAGAAAGGAAGATCCTAAGAGCATCCTTGGGCTTTTCTTTGCTTAATCAATCATTTGTTTATTTTTGGTGATTTTGTTGTTGTTATTCTTTTTGTTTGTTTTTGTGTATAACTGGTTTCTTGTTATGTGCCTTTGTTGGATGAGAACACTACTTTGGGTAATCTATAAACTATAAACAGTGATACCTACCATTTCTTGGAAAACCAGATTTTTGCCTAGCTTCTACCTCTCAGTTTTGTCACTTTAACTTTTAATGCAAAAGTAGTAATTAATTTTTTAAAATGTTGAAATTTGAGCAGTGATGGATGTGGTGACACATAGTAAGACTAACTTTATTGCTAATTTGTTTTTTCTTTCATGAATTTAAAATACATACTATTATTATTATTGTTATTATTATTATTATTATTATTATTATTATTATTATTATTATTATTATTATTATTATTATTATTATTATTATTATTATTATTATTATTATTATATTAATGTTATTATTATTATTATTATTAAATTAATGTTA
>JAXRKP010002077.1:2500-10000 GCA_037039925.1 Doris montereyensis
CTTGGTCTGTGTGTATAAAAAAGTGTGTGCTTGGTTCTTTTTAATGTTAAGTCTGATTCTACATACCATCTTAACAAAGTGTTATATTAAACGTCATTGGATCTTTTATTGTTAAACAATTATTATGGGCTATGGCTTTTCTTTGTTATATTATAAGTCTAACCGTTTTCTTTGTTATATTATTAGTTATAAGTCTAACCGTTTTCTTTGTTATATTATAAGTCTAACCGTTTTCTTTGTTATATTATAAGTCTACCGTTTTCTTTATTATTATTATAAGTCTTACCCGTTTTCTTTGTTATATTATAAGTCTAACCGTTTTCTTTGTTATATTATAAGTCTAACCGTTTTCTTTGTTATATTATAGTCTAACCGTTTTCTTTGTCTAATTAACCGTTTTTCTTTGTTATATTACAAGTCTACAATTTTTTCTTTATTTATATTTATAAGTCAACTGATTTTCTTTGTTTCACTGTAGTTATAGAGATCTAACCGTTTTCTTAGACTGGAATTTAAAATAACTTTTTTGTGACAGCTTTGTGTATTAGTTTCTGTTGTTTAATATTATAAGTTTAAGGGTTTGTTTTGAAAGACATTTTGTTATGTTATGAAGTCTACTCCACTGATTTTTCTTTGTCGATCTTTAAATAGTTCCCATATCTGCTTTTCTTTGCTTAATGATTGATAATAAAAACACGATTTTCTTTGTTTCAATTTAGAATGAAATGACTGCATGGACGAAGGAGAGAAGAAGTCATAACAACACAGTGACTGAATTTTAAAATAACTTTGTGATCAGTTTGTGTTATTGTCTGGTGATCTGTTGTTTAATGACAATAACAGCACAGTGACTGAAGCGATGTAAACGTTATATAGAGGTTTGTTTTGAAAGACAGTGTCAACAAGGCTGAACGTTTCTAGAGACAGCTAGCAATATCAATACTCCACTGATTTTGTTGACATAAACTGAAATAGCCGTCGATCTTTAAATACGTTCAGCACATATCAGCTTGCTATACTGCTGAAAATGATCATAATGATAATGAAAACACACGTCAAAATTTCTATTATAGGTTTACAATTACAGAATACAGACACGACTGACAATAACAACACAGTGATCAGCGATGTGAACGTTTATAGACATGACAATAACAGCACAGTGATCAGCAATGTGAACGTTTATACAGACAGCTGGTAATAACAACACAGTGATCAGCGATGTGAATCGTTATATAGAGATAGCTGACAATAACAGCACAGTGATCAGCGATGTGAACGTTATACAGACACATCTAGTAATAACAGCACAGTGATGTGAACGTTATATAGAGACAGCTGAAGCAATAACAATACAGTGATCAGCAATGTGAACGTTTATGTAGAGACGTTGTGAACGTTTATAGACACGCTGACAAAACAGCACAGTGATCAGCAATGTGAACGTTTATAGACACGCTGAAAATAACAACACAAGTGATCAGCGATGTGAACGTTTATAGACACGCTGACAATAACAACACAGTGATCAGCAATGTGAACGTTTATAGAGACACGCTGACAATAACAACACAGTGATCAGCAATGTGAACGTTTATAGAGACAGCTGACAATAACAACACAGTGATCAGCAATGTGAACGTTTATGAGACAGCTGACAATAACAACACAGTGATCAGCGATGTGAACGTTTATAGAGACAGCTGACAATAACAACACAGTGATCAGCAATGTGAACGTTTATAGAGACACCTGACAATAACGACACAGTGATCAGCGATGTGAACGTTTATAGAGACAGCGATAACAACAACTAGTGATCAGCAATGTGAACGTTTATCAGACAGCTGACAATAACAACACAACAGTTAAACGTTTATAAACATTGACATAACAGCACAGTGATCAGTGATGTGAACGTTTATAGAGACACACAATAACACACACATGTACATTGAACGTTTATAGAGACAGCTCAATAACAAATCGTGAATACAATAATTATATATAATAATATGGTAATACTTTTTCAACAACGTGGCCAATCGCTTATAGAGAATTCTAACATCATAAACTTCGATGAACGTTTTAGAAGACATTTTGATAAATATACAGTGATATGTGAACGTTTATAAAGACACGCTGTAACACTGAAAATGACAGTGATTAGTAAAAAAATAACAGCACACATTTTTCTTCTTTTTTCTTCTTTTTTTGAACGTTTATAAAAGTTAAAACAGCAACAAGTGATAAACATATGAACGTCGATGAAACCATTCAACACAGTGATCAGAAAATGATTTTACAGACACGCTAACAAACCTAGCATGAATGTTTATAGAGAATGACAATAACAAACATGATCAGCGATGTGAACGTTATATAGAGATAGCTGACAATAACAAGAATGATCAGCGTTGAGAAGAAAGATAACACCATTCAGCAATCTGAACCCTTTCTAAAACATGACCTATTCTTTCCAAACATCCCATCAATTATCGATGTGAACGTTTTTGTGAGGCATTGACAATAACAACACTGATTCTTGAACGTTTGAACAGCAGGCACCATCAGCAATGTGAACGTTATATGACAGTGGAATCCCTGTGATACAGAAATTCCATCGATTACAATTGATCCAATGTGAACGTTTCCCCAATAACAACACAGTTTTCATAATCATCTTAATAAGCATTGACAATAACGACACAGTGCTCAGTTGAATATAAAGAGCCGGGCAATAACAACACAGTGAAGTCCGAGTTCGATTCCAGTCCGGCAACAATGATACGATTTGGCGTTATATAGAGTCAGCTCCGGAAACGAAATTAATAATTAACGTTTATTCAGACTTGGTGACAAGAGGAACAGTGATCAGCAATGTGAACGTTATATAGAGACAGCTGACAATCATTTTGTGCAATGTGGAACGTTATATAGAGACAGCTGACAATAACAACACAGTGATCAGCAATGTGAACGCTAGAGACAGCTGACCAATGGTGATCAGCAATTGAACGTTAATATTGAACATCAATAACTCCTGATTACGAATGAACGTTATATAGTCTTAACAACACAGTGAGTGAATGTTATATAGAACATCCTGACAATAACAACACAATGATCAGCAATGTGAACTTGATATTGAACATCCTCCTGAACAGTTATATCCACGCTTAGCTGTGAGTATAGTATTAGCTTGACTTGATATTGAAAAACATCAATAACCTGATTACCCCACGCTTAGCTGTGAGTATGGTATTACTTTTGACTAAAATATTGATATAATTCCTGATAACACCCACGGTACAGCAATGAGTAAAAAAAATGATATTAGTTTCATTCTTGATATTGAAAAACATCGGGAAACGATTACCCGAAAATGATTTTTAAAACCACGCTGAATATTCAAACATGTGAATGACTGGCCTTTTATTAATGTTTCAATTCTCCCTTTCATATTACTGTTTCTTTCAATTTCCCATAAAATAACTTTGATGTAATTGTAAGTGTCTTGAATTGTAGTTTCACCCATTTGAGGTCTTGACTGGCTACAAGTTCCATCGATTACAAGTGATTGTTTTTTGTTTTGTTTTGTGGTCTGCGCTAGTTTGATATTAATCTTTGAAGACAAGGAATCCATGGATTTGTTATTTTTCACATATCTCCACGAATAATCGCCATGCTATTCTTGTAACAGGTCGCGTGAGTCATAGAGGTGTTTTTATTCATGAGTTTGAAAGTTAGCTTTATAAGATTGAACATCTGTCTGTTTGCTAACTTTGTTGAATACGGTATGCTTAGAATAGATTCTCACTTGTTGTTTCTATACAGAGATTTGATATTGAACAATTACCCCACGCTTATTGGAGTATCGTTTAGTTTAGATATTGTTCTCACTTGTTGTTTCTATAGCTTAGAGACTTGATTTGAACAACTACCCCCACGCTTTTTGGTATCGTTTGTTTAGAATAGTTCTCACGCTTAGCTTGAGTATGGTATTAGTTTGATTTGTTTGATAACTCACGCTTAGCTGTGAGTATGGTATAGCTTTACTTGAATTGAACATCCTCCTGATTCTCACTTGTTGTTTTTATACTTGATATTGAATATTTGATTGACACGCTTAGCTGGGTATCGTATGTTTAGAATGTTCTCACTTGTTGCTTTTTATAGCTTTATTTGATTTGATAACTACAGCTGTTTGGTATTATGACTTAATATTGAACAATAGTTCTCACTTGTTGTTTTTATAGAGATATTTGTTCGACAACTACACTGGTTACCGTATGCTCAGAATAGTTTGAGTTGTTGTTTTTCCTTTGTGAAAGTTTCTAATCTATGATCGTCATCTTTGGTTAGTGCCCATGTTCCATGATTTTAAACGTGAGTGAACGCCTCCCGCGCTGAAAACCTGACTTGACAACATTTTAATTAGCATTTGTTCAATGTTGCGTGATAAAATAGTTCTCCACGAGTGTTCTAACAGGCAGAGGTCTTGACCAATCTGTTGTGTTTTGTTTTGAAAAAAACAACAACCTTTTGTTTCATGAAGAGGTCTTGATTTGACCAAAGGCTTGGGAAAAAAACCCCGATTTTTATAACAAGATAGAGTGGTTTGTTAAGGTAGTTAAGAGACATTTGTTGAACAACTGGTAGGGGCCTGAAGGTGGCAGACCATAGTTCTGAACTCACTTGTTGTTTTTATAGAGAGATTTGTTTGATAATACACCGGGTGATCTTTTATGTTTGAAAGAATAGTTCTCACTTGTTGTTTTTATAGAAATATTTGTTTGATAACTACACTGGTTACGTATGTTTAGAATAGTTCTCGAACTTGTTGTTTTTATAGAGAGATTTGTTCGACAACTACACAGGGTACCGTATGCTCAGAATAGTTCTCAGTTGTTGTTTTTCTTTGTGAAAAGTTTCTAATCTATGATCGTCATCTTTGGTTAGCTTATAGCCAAATGTTCCATAGTTTTAAGCAGTGACTTGATGAAAAACCTGACTTGACAACATTTAATATTAGCACCCGAAGGAAGTGGACACCTGTAACGGGAGTAGATGATCCAACCCTCCACGAGTCCCTTGCTGCCTTGTAGGCAGGTCTTGGCTGACCAAAGGCTAAGGGAGTTAACCCTAAAAAAAAACAACAACCTGCTGCTCTGCAAATGGTCTTGACTGACCAAAGGCTAAGGGAAAACCCTGACAGAAAATAACAACCTGAAATGCAGGCTGGTCTTCAATGACTAAAGGCTAAGGTAGTTAACCCTGACATAAAATAACAAGGCCTGGTAGGGGGCCTGAAGGTGGCAGCCCCACCATCTACTTAGGATTACAGTGAACTAACGCCCTGCTTATCCAAAACCAAACAGATTCAGAGAAAAATAAGTATAATATAAATGGCCTTGATCTTTTGAGAAGAGACACTTGGAAACGAATACGGACTAAATGATTTTAGAACATGGAATGTTAGGGCAATTAATGGAAATATTTTGGTCATTACAGAAACAAACAAAAAAAGGACAAGGAATAGAAAATGTAAGACCGAATCATATTTTAATCTTATCAGGAGTAGATGTCAAAGATAGAGCTAGAGCAGGAGTAGGCCTTCTAATGCATACAATATATGAAAAGCTACTAGAAAGTTGAAATTTTATAAATCCACGGCTATTAGAGGTAAATATTAAACCAAAAGCAAGAGAAATTGAAATTATTGATAGCTTATAGACCAAACGAAGACGCAAATAATGAAAAAAAAATATCAAATCATGAAAACATGGATTTACAAATAGCTGCCAGATAATCTTAAACCCAAACAGGAATTCTAGGAGATTTAAATGCTAACGAAGGCAACAATGTAGAAACGCCAGGAGGAGTAATAGGTAAAGAAGGAGAGACAACAACTTCTCCAAATGGAGAGAGACTAATAGATTTTTGCCTAAATAATAACATGAAAATAGCCAAAACATGTTTTCCTCATAAAGATATTCACAAATATACAAGAGTAAATGAAGACAGGTGCAAAAAATCAATGATAGACTACATAATAGTTAAACCCTTTTTTACAGTCATTGGATGCAAGAATAAACAGAGGAGCTGAAATATTTAGTGCTCACCACCTAGTGATTGCCAAAATGAGATTACTGACTGAGGAAAAACAAACAGAAAATGAAAGAGAAGAAAGCTACTAAACTCAAAACAGAGGAACTAAATAAACCAATACTAAAACAGGTGTACCAATCTAGGATAAAAAAAGATTTATCAGTGAAAGGCAGATGGATATGAATGATAGCACAATAGAAGAAAAGTGGCAAATATAAAAGAAACACTCCTCAGTTGAAAGTGAAGAGGTATTGTAGGAAACAAATTAAAGGAGATGGGGAAAAGGACAGCATGGTGGAATGAGAATGCCAAGACTAAGATCAAAGAAAAGAAAGATGCCTGGAAGAAATATTTTTCTTGACAAACAGAGAGAACAGAGGAAAGTAATAGATTAGTAGAGTAAATGAACTATCGCAAAAGAGGAAGTTAGAAAGACAAAACAGGAACATTGGGAAGAGTTTGGACAAAGACTTCAAGAAAGCTATCAAGGAAATCAAAAGCTGTTCTGAAGAGCAATGAAGTATCAGTAGTAGAAAGACCAAAAACAAGCCCAATAGTAGATAAATTAAGAACGCTAAAGGAGAAATAATGAACAGGAGTAACAGTAGAAATCATGGAAACATGGAGAAAGTATTTTCAACAATTACATAATACCTCCAGAACATATAGAAAAGTAGGATTACAGATCAATTATTAAGAGTAACAAGTAATAGGAGATGAGACAGCTGAAGATGTAGATATATCAATGGAAGAACTTCAGACAGCTATAAGAAAAGTGAAATTAGGAAAAACCCCAGGAGCAGATCAACGTTTGTCCAGAAATAGATTAGTAGTAAACCAATAGAGAGAGGCAGACAAACTAGTAGTAGTAGTAGTATATGTCAACAAGCATGGAAGTCCAAACAGGTGCCAGACGACTGGAAAAAGGGAACGGTATTACCAATACACAAGAAAGGATCAACTATAGGAATGCTCAAACTATAGAGGGATATCACTACTTAGCGTGCCAGGAAAAAGTGTATGCCAGGATTCTTGAAATGAGACTAAGGAAAAGAGTAGAGGATCAGATTGAAGAACACCAGAGTGGATTTAGACCAGGAAGAAGTAGTAAGATCACATATTTACAATTAGAAAAGTAATAGAAACATCCTTGGAGAAAAACATTGACTTGCACCCGTGTTTTGATTAACTCAGAAGGAAAACTAAGAGAAGAAATCAGCCAGACAATCCAAAAAGTAGTAGTGCAATATATAACCATCCAGGAAAGGTATTTGTAGGTAAACAGGAATTGTCAAGAAAACCCAAATGGCAGTATACAACACCGTTTAGTAGTAGTAGTATTAGTAGTCAGTAAAACCTGACCTTAGACAGTAGAGAATACAGTAGAGT
>JAXRKP010002077.1:12500-20000 GCA_037039925.1 Doris montereyensis
TTCAAGACATAAACAAAGAAATGTATGCCTGTATTGAAAACAAAATGTACACTACTTTTGAAGATATCAAATCTGCGTTCTGTCAAAATCATGCCCTTATTGCCATTCCAGTACCTATGTAGCCAGCTGGGCCTTTGGACACAACTGATAGTAGCATGCTGTGGCACGATTGCACGCTGTCTACGGCACAACGTTGGCACGGCTTTTTAAACTCTAGATCTAATCTAAACAGAAAAGTTCAGATGGAATTTGATAGATAATTACTTGTTCAAGAATAACCGTGTTGTACAATTTTCACAGCTATTTATAGATTGAAGCGCTACAACATTGACAGTCCTGGCTCTATTTTTAACATTATTAAAGGTCTGATCATACTGGCTATCATTATTTGAAGGTTTTTTCTTAATTTGATTTGATTTACTCACATCCACAACTAAGGTGATCTCGGGGGGTTTTTTGGAAGGATTTTTAATTTTGCCCGGACTGCCCTGTAAACAGCCAAGTGATCTTTGACGTCCACAGAGTGTTGTGATCTGCACACTAGACCTCCTTTTATCGTCCGTCTCCGATGGGACTAGGTGTCGATCCACAACCTACCTGGACGAAGGTAGATTTTGCTCGAAAACAATCGAGAATTTTTTTAACCGTCGGGGGGCTCGAACCCACTACCTTTTGGTTGAGAGGCTGACACCTTGCCTTTAAACTACTGAGTCCCTTTAATTGAAGGGTTTCCAGTGTTAATAATATTATGATGATAATATAAACTATCACCAGAGACAGCTTTAAAGTCTATGCTTCAGTGTAATAATAACTTTAATAAGACTTATGAAAAATGATATCATTGAGACAATTATTTTAGGAATTTTAAAAAAAAGGTACTAATGATGGCGCCAAAATAGCGTCGCTACACCGAGACGACTTTTTTTTTTTAAATGACCTCAAGCAGCCGGTGTCTGATTGATGTTAATTGGTGGTGGACACAGCCTGGGTGTCCAGTGCAGTCAAGTGGCTTTATATGTTAGAAGTATCAGCTCACTAGCTCATTGACTCAGGTGTAAGTAAATGCTTATTCTAAGGGGAGCAGAATATCGTGTGAGTGTGTTAGTGGAGATTGGAATAAAAACCCCATAGGAACAAAGATGAGACAACTACAAGGAATAGACAGAAGAAAAAAAAACCTTGCCACCATGAGGATTAGAACGAACCTGCGATCTCAGCGTCAGCGCCCATCGCCTCGCCATAAGGAAACGTGATATCAACCGAGCTAACTTCACTCCCTACCTTACCTCGATTGGTATCACGCTTTCCTTCCATGGCGAGGCGATGGATGCCGACGCAGAGGTCGCGAGTTCGATCCTCGTGGTGGCCAGGGATTTTTCTTTCTGTCTATTCCTTACATTTGTCTCGTCTTTGTTCCTATGGGGCTTTATTAATATTATGTAATATCATTTTCTTCCCTTTCGACATGCCCCTTGCCTCACTGTTTGTCTTTATATTTGTACATTTGTAGAGTGCCACACAGGAAGCGTCAGTAAGAAGTGCACAGACTGTTAAAGCTTAATGACAGGATTGTGAATATCAAAGTGGTCGAAACATACGGTAGAACTAGAACATACACTCTATTTGTATTCTTCATTTGCGCTGTCCATTCATACGACATAGACATAAGAAGACATGGATCATTCATACATAAATAACAGCAATGATAATCTAATTTCACATTTCATTTTTAATCGCACTGTATAAATTGTTTAAGTCAAATCATCTTTTTTCGTTCGAGGAACAAACCCTGTGGAGATTCTTATTTTAAATTTGATTTACCCACATCTAGAACTAAGTTGACCTCGGGGTTTTGGTAGGATTTTTTAATATTGCCTCAACTGCACTGTAAACAGCCAAGGGATCTTTAACGTACACATAGTGTTGTGATCTGCACATGAGACCTCCAGTTTATCGTCCGTCCCCCTTGGGACTAAGTGTCGATCCACCTACCTGGATCAGGGAGAGGGAGGCAAGGGAGGGGAGGGTTGTTTTGCTCGAAAAAATCTCAAGAAATTTTTTCAAGTTAACGGTGCTCGAACCCACTACCTTTTGGTTGAGACGCTGACACCTTGCCTCTGGACCACCGAGTCCCCTTACGTATTGCAGGGGACAGCAAAGCAGGGTGTCCCTCATGCACTTGCACTTCAAACCTTGTTGTGGTGCTGAGGAGATATCTATTTTCCCAAGACTTTTGTCTTCTATCCATCCACCCCTTCCTGCTCCATCGTCATGTCTTAGTCTCCTTTTCTTACTACTTATTAACTCCTCTCTTGGGATACAGTAGTGCTCACCTAACATCCATCCTACCCTTGGAAAATTGATCAACGTGGGATGTTAGCCGGACGAGGATCCTAGGCAGGCAATGAAAACAGTCACATTTTAAGGGGATCCCCCATCCTCACTGTAAAATCCGGCCATCACACTACAAGGTTTGTTAGGAAATATGGAAATAGCAGGCCATAACACTACAAGGTTTGTTAGGGAAGGATGGAAATAGCAGGCCATAACACTACAAGGTTTGTTAGGGAAAGATCGAAATAGCAGGCCATAACACTACAAGGTTTGTTAGGAAAGATGGAAATAGCAGGCCATAACACTACAAGGTTTGTTAGGGAAAGATGGAAATAGGGAAGGGGCCATAACACTACAAGGTTTGTTAAGGAAAGATGGAAAAAGTGAATAAAAACATTTTGTCAGGTCTTCTCCCAAAATGGGATGTTAGCCGGACAGGGCTGGGTTGACTAGCGGAGTGGGGGCGGCGGAGGGCGCAGTTTGTATAGAAGCACTTCCCGCTTCCTGAGAAAAAGTAGGGTCATAGGTTGGACAGAGATCTTGATGGCGAGATGTTAGGTGGCTACTGGAACCCGCAGAGTGAAACCTGGACACGGGAAAACGGGATCCTGGATGTTGAGGTGAAGTACCCTACTAGGGTGTCTAGCCAACACGCGTCTTTTGGCTCTTGTTTTCCCTTTTTTTAGAACGACACACAAATTATAGTCAAGCTGCTGAGTGTATAGTCCTAAGTCAACACCTTGGCCCACCAACCACTCATGAGAGAGTGAGACAGACAGAGACAGAGAACAAGACTAGAGACATCTTGCGAATGTGAGACAAACAGACAGATAGACCCTGAAAGAAGGAGATAAAAGAGAGTCGATGAGAGAGAAAACAGATAAAGTGTAGAGAGAGCAAGAAAAGAGACAGACAGACAGCGACAGAGACAGTGAGAGATAGAACTTAAAAGAAGGAGACACAAAGAGAGACAGACAGACAGTTACAAACCAACAGAAAAAAGGCACATACAAATAAGCAACAGTGCTAATTAAAGTTTAAAAATGATTCGGTTGAAATAAGTATACAACATGTACACAAGAAGAAAAAATAGAATCATAAATAAATTGTAATATACTTCTCCTTCTTAAAATATTTTTAATGCAAAAACATAATTCACATGAAATATGGAGAAAAAAATCATTAATTCGATTTTGGCATTGATAAGAAACCCACAAAATACAAAACACAATATCACAAGTCCATGCTTTTCATTAGCATAACATGTTTTCCAGAAAAATATTTTTGGCAAAAGTATTTTGGCTCAGATGTTGAGAGTATTACACATGAAGACAGTTGTTATAAACAAAGGGAATTGGGTGGTAAAGGACAAATGTTTTGGCGATATAGGAGCAAGGCAATATGATAAATATAATCAGGAACAGTTGTATATATCAACATAGGAATGGAAATCAGAAATATGAGATGAGCACTGCTCTTTTGGCATTTTCACTTATTTAAATTGCTTTAACATTGCTTATTTCAGGTAGAATATCTTTTGAAAATATTTTCTATCAATTCTTCCCAACTCATAATTGTATAACATAAACATCCTCTTCTGCTCTGGATCAAGAATTATTTTTTTTTTAAATTTGTTATTACATAATTATACATTATCAACAACACTAGCTCTGGAGTGAAAAACTTGTGACAGACTACCTTTCTGTTCAGGAGGTGATTAATATCACCTGTTCTGTTTACCGCTATACAAACCTGTGATAAGCCATGGCTCTGTGGACCATAAGGCCTTAAAGGGTACTTTACTCATACTTCATCAAATGGGGCACTGGGAGCTCAGTGGATAGGGTGCCTGACTATCCATTCAGAGGCCTGAGTTCAATTTACAGGCCAGGCAGACTTTCCTGGCCCTTCTGTCAACTCAGTAGCCGTCTAAGTCTATCTGGGCACGTTAATAATACATTGAGTCGTATGCCTAGAAAAAAGTGGTCTATTCCCGTTTACTCTTAAAACTGCGAGTGCAGGAACAATTTTACTTTATAATATCAATGAACTGGCATAATGTAACTAACTACCATCACTAGTCAGAAAATTTCCAGAACATCTAAAAATATGTACAGTGGCTTTTTATATTTTAAGTTCATGGGTTATTTATTGTTGTGATCACTTTATCAAAAGATCAACATGAATGTTACAGAATCATAAGCTAAAACAAGTTTCAAAGCAACGCTCAATGCAACTGTTCTGTTCTACTCAATTTATCCTTTCCAACTACAGTAAAGTAGTGCACAACATTACAATCTCAGATCAACGTACAATGATACAACTGAGCGCTTTCCTCACAAAGACTCTAGTCATCATCTACCATAAAAGAGTTCCATTCAAAATAAGCATCTTGAAATAAATACATAAAATTACAAAATTTAAGATACAACGTTGTGTTAGCTAGATTTACCAGTTACATGAATGGCAAGACATACACAAAGTAACCATCTTGAAATAAATCTACCATAAACGATGCAGTACAAAATTTAAGTTCCATACAAAATAATCATCTTGAAATAAATCTACCATAAACGATGCAGTACAAAATTTAAGTTCCATACAAAATAACCATCTTGAAATAAATCTTCCAGTACAAAATTTAAGTTCCATACAAAATAACCATCTTGAAATAAATCTACCATAAACGATGCAGTACAAAATTTAAGTTCCATACAAAATAACCATCTTGAAATAAATCTACTACATAAACGATGCAGTACAAAATTTAAGTTCCATACAAAATAATAATCTTGAAATAAATCTACCATAAACGATGCAGTACAAAATTTAGTTCCATACAAAATAACCATCTTGAAATAAATCTACCATAAACGATGCAGTACAAAATTTAAGTTCCATACAAAAAATAATAACCATCTTGAAATAAATCTACCATAAACGATGCAGTACAAAATTTAAGTTCCATTCAAAATAACCATCTTGAAATAAATCTACCATAAACGATGCAGTACAAAATTTAAGTTCCATACAAAATAACCATCTTGAAATGAATCTACCATAAACGATGCAGTACAAAAATTAATTTCAAAATAACCAAAATAATCATCTTGATAATACATCTAACCATAAACAATGCAGTAAAAGAGATCAAAATTTCAAATTAGACACATAAAAAAACATACATGAGTCAAATTCAAACTTCTATCTTATTTTCAATTTGAATTCAAAAAACAACATAAATTCACTAGATAAGACAATCTTGAGATGAATACAATGCAGTACAAAAAACCATACAAAAAACCATCTTGAAATGAATCTACCATAAACGATGCAGTACAAAATTAAATTTCCATACAAAATAATCATTTGATCTTTATCTCCATAAACAATGCAGTAAAAAGAGATCAAAATTTCAAAAAAAATAAAAAAAATACATGAGTATCTTATTGTTTTGAGCAGAAACAAATAAATTCACTAGATAAGACAAGAGATTTACAAAACTATACAAAAATGTAATGATAGAAATGATTCATCTTCAATAAAACTAACCCTTCAAAAAACTCAATCGTAGATCTATCACAGTTCGCAGTTCACAAACTTTCTACTTCTTCTTTGACGACTTGCTGCTTGATCTTCCTGATTTCTTCCCCGATTTTCTTCCTTTGCCTTCACCGCCTGTACGAGGTGAACCAGTCGGGGTAGAGGTGGCAGTGACAACCACAGGTTAGTTGCAGACTTAACCGTTGCGGACGACACATTTCTGTCCTGTTGTAAATTCAGTAGAGTGGCAAGTTATTAGTAACAATTTTTTGTAGCATTTGGAAAATGTTCTCTTTTTGTTTTCAATTTTAGAATTCAATTAACTACACCTAATTTTCTTTCTATGGCTTGAGACGTATTCAAAGCCTTCTAGAATTATCAACGATCTTGAGTCATCAAATCAAATCCAAATTTAAAATAAAATTTACCACCCTACCTTTTCTTGATGCTTCGCCATATGTTTCTCAAGAGCGCGTAGTTTTTCTTCCAGGGAGAAAATGGTGGCCTCCTGCCTCGATGCCTTCTCCTCGCAACTTGTGCTCTCTCTTCCGCAGATCTGTAATGTAGAGAGACAGACGACAAGTTCTCGGTGTGAAGGTAACTAATTATACAATCAATTTTCAAGTTTTAGTTCTGTATCTGTATCTATTCTGTATCTGTATCTGTATCTGTATCTGTATTTGTATCTGTATTTGTATTTGTATGTGTATCTGTATCTGTATCTGTATCTGTAGTTGTAGTTGTAGAATCCCTACTGGGCTTGAATACAACGGGAGTGAGAGAGTTGGTCGGTCTGGTTTAGTAGTTCAGTCTGGTTGTTGGCTAAAAATTGCTGTTTTGAAATTGGTTTGTGTACAATGTCTTCATTTAAGTTGTTCCAGTCTACGGCGTTCTTTTTAACGAAAAACATATTTTTATATTGTTCTGATTTTGGGTATTTTCACTGCTCTTTAGTTGATCCTAGATTGTCTTTTGATGATAATTTGTTGATACATCATCATCGATTTTCTTTGGTCTCACTAATAGTTTCTCTTGGTGGAATTCTATGAAGTTTGCAGCTGGTATTGCTGGTACATGTGGTTGTTCTTGTCATTAATTAAGTTTCAAAATATTTTGAAAATGGTTCATACATATCTTTGGCTAAAACCATACTGTCTTAACTATACATGTGACAATTGTAGAGTTATTATCACTATCAAATTCAAAGTAAATCCAGTCAATTGTCCGGGGACTCGGTAGTCCAGAGGCAAGTGTCAGCCTCTCAACCAAAAGGCTCGGAGCCCCTCTGACGGTTGAAACATTTTCTAGAGTTTATTCGAGCAAAATCTACCCCCATGGTCCAGGTAGGTAGATCGACACATAGTCCCATCGGAGACGGACAATAAAAAGGAAGTCTGTGTGCAAATCACAACACTCTGTGCACGTTAAAGATCCCTTGGCTGTTTACAGGGCAGTCCTTGCAAAATTTAAAATCCTACCAAAAAACCCCGCCATCACCATAGTTGTGGATGTGGGTAAATCAAATCAAATCAAATCAAATCAAATCAAACAAACAAACAAATCAAACAAGTCAATTGTCCTGATTTACAAAAAATTGTGACCAAAGTCAATCTGCATTTTTAT
>JAXRKP010002077.1:25000-45000 GCA_037039925.1 Doris montereyensis
GTAGTGTTAGCAACAGTAGCAATAGTAGAACTAGTAGTAATAGCAGTAGTAGTAGCAACAGTAGTAATAGTAGAACTAGCAGTAACGGCAGTAGTGTGTTAGCAACAGTAGCAATAGTAGAACTAGTAGTAAGAATAGTAGTAGTATTTCTAGCAGATGACCTAAGCACACATACATGAGTTGGCTCTGCAACGTTTGCACAGCGGCCAGGGCTTCAAACGCCTTCTTTGTATCTGGTGAGCCTTCCACACCTTGCAGCACGGGAATGTGACCCAGGGCCTAGACAGTCAGGACAAAAAAAACAAAATTTAAAAACTGCACATACAGTTCCATATAGAAAGCAGCAAAAAACAAAAGTTGCTTTAATTTGTTTGTTATCTTGACTTCTTTCCACACACAAAAAAATTATATATATTGTTGATAAAAGGAAACACATATCACATTTCAAAATCTGAAGGTATATAAAGCGGACAAAATCACAGAAATGAAATGAAATCTTCATACCTTAATTATTGACTGCAACAGACATCGACTGACCTATTATAGGACCTGGTTCACAATAAACGGTTTAAAAAAAAATAATTTTTTAATCCCAGTATCAAGCCGTAAGCATTTGCTTCCTATTTGCATACCATATGTCGCTGTTAAGGGATTCAGTTGTTTTTTTTTTCTTTTGTTCAAACAGGTTTCACGTAAAATTCAATCTTTCCTATCCAAAACAGAACATCTAATTCAGGCCGCCTATCAAAAAATAAATCCAAATTAAGTTTCAAAATTTGGAAAGCTACAGATTCTCAGTTGTGGGTAAAGAGAAACAGTTTATGTTTGAATAAGAAAAGAGATAACATGGCTACCTGTGTATCGGCTGTTTCAATTGTCTTTTTGTGGGTGTTGGAATCATGGCCCAGAATCTCAATTCTTTCACCATCATCTTTCTTTGGCTCTGGTTCCGGTGGTGGAGCCGGCTGATCTATGACTTCCTCCCCGGTTCCATCAGGTGCTTGCACCGACTCATTTACCTGCAGTGAAATTTATTCCTTGTTACATAAATTACATTTATTTCAAGCACGGCCAAATCTTCCCAGATGATTCCTTCTCCTGCAATGAAATGTAATCCTTGTCCTATGAATTGCACCGTATATACAGTGCTACTAGGAAATATTATTTTAAGGTTTGGCCTTCCAGGCAATTCTTTCTCATGCAGTAAAATGCAATATTTATTACCTAAATTAAATTACATCTATCAGAAAGTTCTTCTAGGAAATATCACTATTTTGGGTTGAGGACTGCCAGCCAGTTCCCTCTTTGGCAGTGAGATTTAACCCATTTCACATAAATCACATATTTTATACAGCATCACTATAAAGGCTACTCGGTGGCCGATTGGTTACGCCGCTGGACTTTGGATCATAAGATCCTGGGTTTGAATCCTGGCAAAGCTAGCCCCGACGTTGTGTTCCCTGGGAAAGACAAATTTATCCAAACTCAACCCAAGTGCAAAAACCCGAGATCACCTTAGTTGTGGATGTGGGTCAATCAAATCATTCAAACCACCCAGTTAATTCTTCGGCAGTGAAATTTGAAGCTTTGTGACATGAAATGCACCATAACGTCTACATGGCTGCTAGCATCAAATCCATCTGAGGCTGAAAAGCTGAAAATTGCTATTTTATTTCATTTGTTCCTCTATTATATAGTCAATGGCTGACCATCACAGGCACAGTACTTATCTCAGGATTTATATAGCAATCTGAAATAATTTAGTGATCCTGAACTTAATCTGGGAACATGTATGTGAAATTTTTGAAGTTCGTGTCCATCCATTTTATAGACTCACAACAACAACAAAAAGGGAAGGAAGTTGAGTTCCTTCAAGGCCATCATGACCCATGAAGCTTGCGCTTATCCTAGTTGCTATAGCTTGAAGTAGAACAGCTAAAAATTTTGGACAGGGGGCTAGTTTTTCAATCCCAGGACACTACAATCACAAGTGTAGCCATAAGCAGTAGTAAAATTCCTTCAAGGCCGTTATGATGCATAGAGCTGGAGTGTGTCACAGTTTCTGTAGTGTGAAGGGGCACATGGGAGTATAATTACCTCCTGGACAGGACGATAGTCTGATGCATGTTTTTACTCCCAAGCCAATGCTTGTACCCATTTGCCCCTGGGCAGAGTGGGGAAACTATGTCTTAATTTTCTTTCCCAAGAAACACAACATCGGACCTAGTTTTGCTAGATTCAAACTCGGGACCACATGATCCCCAGTCTGAAAGCCTAACCGATCCAACTGAACCGCGGATGCCCCTTATTCATTATAAAACTTGCTACTAATTTTAGCCTCAATCGTATCCCAGGGGTGCTTTAATCCACAAGAAAAGCAAAACAAAACATCTGGAGGCCCAGAGTTTTCAAAAATCTTAAAGTTGGATCTCTAAGGTGGGGATCTAGCATTTACCTGAGCGGAATGCTACGCCTCCCTGAACATTACATTGAAAAGAAGTCAGTGAAGACAAAGCATAATTTTAAAAATCTTATTTTCTTCACATTAGTACAATACTCTTTCAATTGGCAGCCTGGCATAATCTATACAGTTTTTGTTTTATGAATTATGATTATATAATCTTTTCTGTTAATGACTATCAATACTTTAAAGGGAAAAAATATTTGGTTTTGGTTTGAGGTTTAATGTCTAAGGTTTTAGCTTTTAGGAAAATGCTTTGACTTCTTCTTTCAACGTTTAATGTCTAGGTTTTAGCAGTAGGAAAAAAAATGCTTTATTCTTCGTTCTGTTTTGTTTCTGTTTTGTTTTATTGTTGGGGGTTTTTTTTTTAGGGAAGTGGGGGGAGGTAGTTTATTTATTTTGTTTTCCTGGTTTTATAATACCATTAAGACAGTGAAACCTATTCTATATAAACAACCACAATCGTCTGACCTCTTGCTCTTGCTCACGTTCGTCAGAATCCCGTACTTCGTCTGGTGCTGTACTTTCTCCCAGCTGGTTCATCTTTGTCAGCGGCTTCTGTCTCAGTTGTCTCCCCTTGAGCTGCTATTGCCTCTGATGTGGAAGCCGCATCAGGCCCTGGGCGTCACCGCCTGTTCACTTGTCGTTAAAGCCTGTGATGCACGGGAGAGGTTTTGGTGTTGATATACTAGTATTATATGATATGGAATGGAGGAAACGTGGTGTGGTATTGGGACAATTGTTGTTTCAAATGTTTTAAACGTGAAAGTTATGGGGTAAATCTATATAATTCAATTCAATTCAATTCAATAAAACTTTATTGTCCTCTGAAAGGCACATCATCTTCGTTTGCAGTGAGCTATAAAATACACATTATGTACATTGGAATATAGAATTTTACATTATTATATAAATATCATAGAAATTGATAGTAGTCAATTAATTAAATTAGAATGCATAATTTGTTAATATGAATATATATGATGAAAAAGAGTACATATCACAGCAAAATCATGGTAAATATTTTTATAAATTTGTTTTTGCAAAAAACTCTAAAAATGGGAATGAGCTTAATAATATAGGCATTGTATAAATATGATATTATTATTATAAGAATGTCCTCAACTACCAATTTGTTAAGCAGTCCTTCCTTGTGTGTGTGTGTGTGTGTGTGTGTGTACGTGTATGTATGTGTATGTGTGCATCTCTCTCTCTCTGTGTCTGTGACTGTGTCTCTGTCTCTAGTTCATATAACTAAGAAAAAAACACAGAGCCATCTGAAACACAACACATCATAGGGTGTACACGAGAGACCGGAGTGCAGAAAGTCTCAATTTTTGAAAATTGAGTACAGGTAGTTGGCTTGGTATAATGAAAGATTTAACGAGACAACATTTGGCTGGATGTTTTGACTCTTTAACTCCTGCTCCCTAATTTTAATGTCTCCTTTCCAACAATAGTGGCACATTCCGAATTGCACTGTAAAAAAATGGAGACAGGACAGGGATAGAAACAAAAACGACTCAGAGAGAGAGAGAGAGAGACGAAGAGAGGTACAGCCAGACTTACAAACAAACAGACAAATCAAATAACTTGATAAATAGAAGGACAGTTAGGTTGACATCTGATGTTAATTCCCCTTCAGCCACAAAAAAAGACACCAAAAAAGTTCTCTGCGGCTTGCTATCGTACTCACTTCGTCTAGGCTTGTCTGTGACTGAAGCTTCTCATGGTCAACAAAGGTCACTCTGTCAACTGGTAGGGCTGGGGTGGATGGCTTCTTGGACAGTGTAGTGGACGCCCTGACAGGGAAAAGCTCTTCCAGGGGATCTCCTGTCAGCTGGGACATCAGCATCTGAGCCGTCTGAATCCAGTCATCGCATTCCGACTAAACATAGAGCGATGATGGAAGGAAGAAGAATGCATGAAACTTTGGGTTTCAAAAACTGTAATTTTCTCTCTTTCTCTCTCTCTGTCTCTCTGTCTCTGTCCCTGTCTCTGTCTCTGTTTGTCTGTCTGTCTGTTTGTCTATCTGTCTGTCTGTCTGTCTGTCTGTCTGTCTGTCTGTCTGTCTTTGTCTCTCCCTCCCTCCCTCCCTCCCTCCCTCTCCTCTCTCTCTCTCTCTCTCTCTCTCTCTCTCTCTCTCTCTCTCTCTCTCTCTCTCTCTCTCTCTCTCTCTCCTCCCTCCCTCCCTCCCTCCCTCCCTCCCTCCTCCCCTCCCTCCCTCTCTCCCTCCCTCTCTCTCTCTCTCTCTCTCTCTCTCTCTCTCTCTCTCTCTCTCTCTCTCTCTCTCTCTCTCTCTCTCTCTCTCTCTCTCTCTCTCTCTCTCTCTCTCTCTCTCTCTCTCTCTCCCTCCCTCCCTCCCCCCTCCCTCCCTCCCTCCCTCCCTCCCTCCATCTCCATCCTCTCTCTCTCTCTCTCTCTCTCTCTCTCTCTCTCTCTCTCTCTCTCTCTCTCTCTCTCTCTCTCTCTCTCTCTCTCTCTCTCTCTCTCTCTCTCTCTCTCTCTCTCTCTCTCTCTCTCTCTCTCTCTCTCTCTCTCTCTCTCTCTCCTCTCACCCTCAACCGCTTGAGATCCCTAATTTCATGGTCTGCGTTATCCTCCATGTTGTCTTGTCTTTGCTGGGTGTTTTCCATGACTATGCCATTGCAGCATCTGAGAAACAATGGGGGGGCATTATAGATTAAAGATAAAGCTACAATTTCTAAAATTTGATCTTCGCAATCAAAATTATTTTTAAAAAAAATTTTTAATGTTTTATGTCTAACAGTTGAATGAAATGATTACCATCATGAAAAGAGCAGGGAAGGCTTTTAATCTATTTATTTTTATTGGTTGAATTTGAATGATGAAATATCATGGAAATGAATGGGGAAAATATCATATTTATTTAGACGTTATTTCCAAACTTGCTCCATGTTACGCGGACAGTCATCAACAACAACAATTTTCAATTTTATAAATTTTTTCAGAAACAAATTTAGAAGTTGAATTCCTCTTCTTTGCATAAACAAAGATATGTTGTTAATAATGGGGGGCATTACAGCAATAAATGCAAAAACAGAAATTGTACTCATTGATATACATACCTTAAAATTGTATGCGACATAATTTAGATGAATAATGTATAACGAATGCTAGATTATGATTTTAATGCAAGAAAGCAACAACAAAAATTTTGAAAATTTTATGGTTGGCTAAATTCAGACAGCTGACTATGTAGGCTTTTCTCAATTTCCTCAGCTTTAACGTTGATATTGTCAGTATAACTTCTGCTACGCTTTAGCCAAAACTCTGATAACACTGAAAACATTCAAATGAGATCTTCCTTTGCTCTGGAATAATTCATTGAATAAAAATGAAAGATAAGCAAAATATATATAGAGAATGAAAGTAAAGCTATTCCTTGAGAGAAATAAACAAACATTATATGACAGTCTCGTCATTTCCTGAAGTCATTTACGTAAAAATTACCCTCATAACTTTACAACACTCAAAACAGCTTACACATAGACGTAATTGGAGAAAAACTCCAGGGATTCAAACAAGGTTTTAGCCACTTCAATGAGCTGGGGTATGGAAGCACTTCCCAGGAGAGCCATTTCATTGGATTCTTTGGAGTTACCTTCCTTGTCAGGAGCCAAGCGGAGAAGAACTTGAACCATCAGCGCACCATTTCAGAGTGCAGGGATGACACCTGGTGGCAAATTTTTATCATCGGAGCATAATAATCAGATGTAAGTAACGATATCACTTGACTAGAAAATAATCAAATTTAGCCTGGCAAAAGCAAAACAAAAATTTAGAGTTTCTATAAGGCCTTCTCAGTCCAGGCTAATTTTGTTCTCGTTCTCCTGTCCACCCAGCAGACAAAATGAGGAGCTACGTCTATTCAGACTCAGCGAAAGTAAAAAGACGGCGTGGAAAGTGAAGGCAAACTGCCACCTTGTGCCAAATACCTTGAACACTCAGGACCCTGCTCCTGATTACCCTACGCTCAACTCTTCAGTGCGGAATTTTAATTTTCATTATTAGCGCTATTGAGGAATGTCTTCTGCGGCCATCACGAGGTGTTCTCTTGCCCTTAACCTACCCCCCCCCCCCCCTGCCATTAGTTTGTTTCTAACCACACCGTCTTTTTTAAAATGTGACCGAAGAATTTCATCTCTCTCTTTTTTTCCAGTCTTGATCAGCGCTTTCTCTCAGTTTTATGTGCCATTGTCAAGTTTAAAAAATCACAACATCCTAATGTCTGTTTTTCTTCTAGATACATTAATACCTGATTTATTCCACTAATGGGTGTTGCGGTGGAAGTGAAATGGGTTTTAAATTTACATATTATGGTTTAGACAAATGATGAATTTGAATTGAAGTTATTAAAATAATTCCCTTTTCTCATTATCTCTGTCCTCTGCTTTCACATGGTCATAATTTATGTCATTTAAATGTAAAATACAACCTAACCCAACCGGTGGAGGTGAAAACGTAGATCTAAGTCTTTTTAAACAACAACAAACCTGCAGGTTTAAAGTTTTACAGACGAAGGATAGCGTTGGTGGGTTTTTTTTTATTAATTCTCCGCACAAAAAGGTCATTGACTATAAAATAAATAAAATCTTTCTTTAAAGAAGGCTCAGTAAAAAGCCAGTCAAAGTTGTTTTTGTTTGTTTCTGTAACCGTACTTAATGGAACAGATGATACAAATTTATCCCTAGATGGAAATGTAGTCTTTTTCATGCCTTAACCCTTTAACGCTAAAAACGACATGCGCAAAACCACCGCTGAAATTTCAAAGCGACAGAAACTGACACCTGCAAATACAGGCCCCCATTGTTCAAACCGACAGAAACCGACAAATGACACAGCCCTTAATTTTTTTGCTCCAATTTGTCACATAGATGATGCTAGTGTTCTAAATTTAGAATAGAATACAAGATTATAGGTCAGGGCAGCTTAACGTGACCAACTTAAGGTAGTGGCACGAAGTGCAAACCGATCCGCATTCTTTTGTGAAGATCAACTGGCAGGAAGTCAGAAAAATATAAACAAACCAAGTTAACAACAGCGGAGATCTCAGCTGTAGCGGGTACCCATTTGAACCAGAGTCAAACTGAGGAAAAGACGTGTTGTATAGAATTAAGTGCCTTTTTCTACCTTGGATACAGCCAAAGGCTAACCAAACACCAGGAATCAAACCCATAACCCCACAGTCTACAGTTTACTCCCTGACGATGACTCACTATGCTGCTATCACATTTATAATAGACAGGCAGGATTGAGAGATGACTCACTATGCTGCTATTACATTTATAATGACAGGTAGGATTGAGAGATCACTATGCTGCTATCACATTTATAATAGACAGGCAGGATTGAGAGATGACTCACTATGCTGCTATCACATTTATAATAGACAGGCAGGATTGAGAGATGACTCACTACTATCACATTTATAATAGACAGGTAGGATTGAGAGATGACTCACTATGCTGCTATCACATTTATAATAGACAGGCAGGATTGAGAGATGACTCACTATGCTGCTATCACATTTATAATAGACAGGCAGGATTGAGAGATGACTCACTATGCTGCTATCACATTTATAATAGACAGGCAGGATTGAGAGATGACTCACTAGGCTGCAAAGAATGAACAGAGCAGACCTTCTGGGGACACTTTACCGACGAGGCAGGATTGAGAGATCACATTGTCCTATCCCGTCCGATAACAGACAGGCAGGATTGAGCAGATGAAAAAAAATGCTGCTATCACATTTATAATAGACAGGCAGGATTAGAGATTCACTGTCAATAATCACAGACAGGCGTGGATTCAAGATGAAATGGGACTATGCTGCTATCACATTTATAATAAATAGGCATATTTTAGACATTAACACCTCAAATTTTCAAAAGAAAACTTAGACTAGCTTGAAAAAGAACACACATAACAAGTATGTGTAAATAATCTTTTAAAAAACTATGAAATCACAGGCAATAGGACATTTAAGACATAAGAGTCTGAGACCCCCACTAAACACCTTCAAACAAATTATGACTAGTATCAATATAAAAATCATCTTTCATTTAAGACAGAAAGGCAGAAATATGCAAAAGATGAGTCATATTAACAATCAAAGATAATTTATTAGGAAACCCAACTGAAAGAAGTGTATTTCAGAAGAACACACCAACGCAAAGAATTATCACAGATTAAACCTTCGGACACTTTAGAATGAGAAAAAGGAACGGAATCCTAGGACATGCCAGCAATGCCTACTGACTCACCAGTCCCCAAAACAAACTCAAACTCAAACTCCGAACAAGGCCACATTCATGGGACGTTAAGAAGCAAAGGGCAGATACAGCCAACCTTGGAAAAATAGATGTTTATCATGGTTGTGTGTAAAACTTTTCACCTGTTCAACCAGCATTTTAGCGTTTCATTGTCAATGGAATTGCTGGCATGTTTTGGCCCATTTCTGGGTCTTCCTTACAACAGCGTGGATATAAAATGTTTTTGAAATGGGAAAAGCAGCAATTCAAACAATTTTATATGATAATGTTTAAGTATATTCTTCTCGACATTGCCACCTCAAATTTTCAAAAAGTCACAAGGGTTATCTTTATAGGCTTCATTCCTAGCTGTCTGTCTGTCATAACAAGTATGTGTAAATAATCTTTAAAAAACTCATGAAATCATACCACTGTTTGCTTCAATAAAATTTATCCCATCTACCAATATTATGAAGACATTTAAGACATAAGAGTGAAGAAGAAAGACTAGGACCCATTAATAGCACCCCCTCTAAACACCTTCAAACAAATTATGACAAAAAAAATAGTATCAATATAAAAATCATCTTTCATTTAAGACAGAAAAAGAGAAATATGCAAAGCCCCTCATGAAAAGTCATATTAACAATCAAAGATAATTTATTAGAAACCCAACTGAAAGAAGTGTATTTCCTAAGAACACACCCACTCCAAAATTTTGTGTGGATTTTACAAAGAATTATCACAGATTAAACATAGCAAGATGCAAAGACATGAGAATGAGAGAAAAGGAAAAGAGAAAAGAAGTAGGACATGCCAGCAATGCCTACTGACTCACCAGTCCCCAAACAAACTCAAACTCAAACTCAAAAACAAAACAAAAGCGAACACGGAAACAACCGTTAAGAAGCAAAAGTCCAGATACAGCCAACCTTGGAACCCACAATAGGTGGAGTGTGTTCGAAGGTTGTGGCGTGTGAGAACTTTTTCACAAGGCGTGCTCAGTCGGAACACACAGTTGACATTTTTAGTTTCATTGTGAGTGTTACACATACATTGCATGTATTTTATCTATTTATAGGTAACTCAAATGTCAACTGTTTGCACTCAGGCATATATAAAAATAAAAAGTTTGTCTCTGAGTGATGGGACCTGAACACTGAAAGTCAAACAATTTTGATCATCAATTTGTTTCACCCCTCCGCCACCCTCTTCTCATCTCAAACTGCCATTTGTCCAAAAATAATTTTGACGGTGAAAGTCACAGGGGGTTGTCTCGGTGTCTGTCTCTGTCTCTGTCTCTGTCTGTCTGTCTGTCTGTCTGTCTGTCTGTCTGTCTGTCTGTCTGTTTGTCTCTCTCTCTCTCCTCTCTCTCTCTCTCTCTCTCTCTCTCTCTCTCTCTCTCTCTCTCTCTCTCTCTCCCTCCCTCTCTCCTCCCTCCCTCCTCTCTCTCTCTCCTCCTCTCTCTCCTCTCTCTCTCTCTCTCTCTCTCTCTCTCTCTCTCTCTCTCTCTCTCTCTCTCTCTCTCTCTCCCTCTCTCTCTCTCTCTCCCTCTCTCTCTCTCTCTCTCTCTCTCTCTCTCTCTCTCTCTCTCTCTCTCTCTCTCTCTCTCTCTCTCTCTCTCTCTCTCTCTCTCTCTCTCTCTCTCTCTCTCTCTCTCTCTCTCTCTCTCTCCCTCCCTCCTTCCCTCCCTCCCTCTCACTCTCTCTCTCTCTCTCTCTCTCTCTCTCTCTCTCTCTCTCTCTGTCTCTCTCTCTCTCTCTCTCTCTCTCTCTCTCTCTCTCTCTCTCTCTCTCTCTCTCTCTCTCTCTCTCTCTCTCTCTCTCTCTCTCTCTCTCTCTCTCTAATTCTCTCTCTCTCTCTCTCCCTCCCTCCCCCCTCTCTCTCTCTCTCTCTCTCTCTCTCTCTCTCTGTCTCTCTCTCTGTCTCTCTCTCTCTCTGTCTCTCTCTCTCTCTCTCTCTCTCTCTCTCTCTCTCTCTCTCTCTCTCTCTCTCTCTCTCTCTCTCTCTCTCTCTCTCTCTCTCTCTCTCTCTCTCTCTCTCTCTCTCTCTCTCTTCTCTCTCTCTCTCTCTCTCCTCTCTCTCTCTCTCTATGTCTCTCTCTTGCAAGTTTTCTCTCTCTCTTCTCTCTCTCAATTTGTGTTCCCCTCTCTGACCTCTCTGCAGTGTGTCTCTCAAAAGCTCACATCTATACTATACTCTAATTGCCTACCTCTTTTCTCATTGATGATGATGTAAAATAATGTAAAAGATGAAGATGAAGTGAATAATGACATTATGAAAATACAAAGTGTAAGTCAGTCTCTCTCTCTCTCTCTCTCTATTTAACTCATCTTTCTCTCTTTATCTCTCTCTCTGTATGTCTCTAATTGCAAGTTTTTATTGTTTGTTCCTTGCAGTGTGTTGTCTCTCTTTTGACATTGATGATGGTGAAGGAAGTGAATAATGACATTATGAAAATACAAAGTGTGAGTCAGTCAAGTATTTAACCCATCACTTCAACCTTTTATTGTTCCCCTGTCTCCTTGGTGCTGATGAAATGCGCACAGCCCCAAAAATATCTCCGTTCAGTCCCATTTTTTTCTATTAGGCCTTTCATTGCTATTTCATTTTCCTCTTGATAGGATGTAGCATCTCAAACCATTCTTGAATATTCCATGGTCCTATGCTTCCACTAAGATAAAGATAGATTTATAGTCTGTATCCCCGCACAAAAAGAGGCTCATCGACTGTACATCATTTACCTCCCCCCCCCCCCCCCCCGCAGATCATTTCATTCAAAGTCCTTTTCAGCTCCTTGGGAGCACACAGTACAGCAGCCTGTTAGGCATTTGGTACTAACACTCTGACAAGATCTTTGTCTACCTGAAGCTGGGTAATCATTCACACCTGAGTCAAGTAAGGAAAGAAGAGTGAAGTACCTTTCCTTAAAGAGTACAAAACGCTGTGAAAAATCCACCTGTGCCAGCAATAGGGCTTGCACCAGTGTCGTCCTGATTATAAGCTCCCAACACTACGGTTTCTCTACAATGCCTCTTTAAATGTGGATACAAACTTCATCCACAGATAAATTTTCCCTCCAAACTTCAATGTCATATGACCGTCTTCGTAATGGCTGTCTTCCTCCCTTGCCTTGTTATGTCGTTTCTCTCATGACACACAAATATTAATTACATGAAGATATGACAAGAGTTAAATCTATCTAGTACTTTCTTTTTTTTTCTTTTTCTTTTTTAAGCATTTATTACTTTCATTTGGGTATCGACCAGATTAACTAAAGTTGGGTTTTTTTTATTATCACTGTAAAAAAGCTGTTAATACTGATGACTGAGAGTGAGAGACATAACAATGATGAGAAAGGAAGAAAAAGTCAAAAGTGAAAAAAATATGCAAAGGAGAGAACAATGAACAATGACGTGCAAAGAGGTAGGCAAATCCTCAAGCCAACGACAAAGAGAAGGGTCTGTTCCACCACGAACATGACCGTTCCTTTTGATATTTTGTCATAACCTTCGACCCCAAAATCTACCTAATATGTGGGCGGCCATCTTGTCGGTCGTCGTCCTTTGTTCGTGCCGACATACTCGATGGAGTTGTCTAGCAGGGTGAGCCAGTCATCGAGGCTCCCGTAAAAGCCGCCCCAGTCGGTTCCAGCAGGATCAATACGCCCTGGGCGCTGGACATGAGCCGCGTTTCCCAGGTCTCCAAGCCACTCTGCAGGTGAATGATGGTTCTGCCACGCCTTTTTTGTTTTAAAAACAAGAATGGGAAAAATTTAGAAAAATAATATAATTTCAATATGATACCGATTGTTTGAATTCTATTCTCAGTCTATAGTTTTTGTCATGTAAATGTAATCAGTCTGAGAGATGAAAGATAAGCCAAATTAATAGACGATGCAAAAAGGCTACATGAAAAAAAATACAAAAGATCTTAGTCTCATTGCAATTTACCCCGTCCGCCAGATGCTTTTGATTTGCTTTACCCACATCCACATCTAAGGTGATCTCGGGGGTTTTTGGTGGGATTTTTAATTTTGCCCGGACTGCCCTGTAAACAGCCAAGGGATCATTAGCATGCACAGACTGTTGTGATCTGCACACGGGACCTCCTTTTTATCATCCGGGGGGGGGAATATGGCTCGAAAAAAAATTGAGAAAATTTTTCAACCCTTGGAGGGCTCAAACCCACTACTTTTTGGTTGAGAGGCCGCCAAAATGTGGCCTCTGGAACACCGAGTCCTAACCACCAAATGCAGTGATAGTAAAGTAAATTAAGCGAGAATAGCAAGACGGAGGACATGTGAAAGAGTGAAGGAAAAGAAGGAGAACCTACCAGCAGAACCAGCCGACAGCCCACGATTTCATCATGTAAATAGACTGAGGCATGAAAGATTGCCAAATCAATAGATGAAGCAAAAAAAAAATCCCAAAGATAGACAACGTAGAAAACGGAATGGAGAAATAACAAAATGCTATAAAATAAAAGCCATGATACACTACATAACAATAACAATAGTGGAAGGTTCAAGAAATTGTCAGGCATCGGTAACAATCATCATCAGCTCCGGGGCCTCGATAAGTCGCAATGATCAAAAAGGAATTATATTACAGTAGTAAACTAAAGTTCCTTTGAGACAATTACGGCCCATAGAGCCGGACCTTATCCTGATTTCCATAGCGTGAAGCAGATTAGATAAATATCATCACCTCTGACGGGATGCTAGTCTGACACAGGTTTTTACTCCCAAGCTAGTGCTTGTACCCATATGCACCTGAGTCGAGTGGCGAAAAATGTGTTAAGCGTCTTTCCCAAGGAATACAACCTTTGAACTAGCTTTGCTAGGTTTGAACAACGGGACCCCATGATTCCAAGTCCGGCAGCCTAACCACTCAGCCACCCAACATTTCAACAATAGTGGAAGGATAAAGAAATTTTCAGGACTGGGTCATGATCATCATCAGCTCGAACATGGTCTTGATAGGTTGTAGTGATGAAAGGAATGATACTACAGTAGGCTGACAATTTTCGTGCATCTCAAAAACTTCTCTGTTGTGTCCCATTTCCTATCTATTAATCCTTTCATTTTATTTATTTTCTTCTCGATAAGTCATAGCATCTCAAATCATTCTTCAAAATTTCATTACTGTCCTGTGCCTTAATAAAAACTTTATCGACAGACAAATTTCCATCCAGTCTCTAATGTCATCTGACCATCTTCGTGATGGCCTTTTTGCTCTCTTTCTTTGTTGTGTTGTTTCTCTCATAACACACAGGTATTAATTATATGAAGTGATGATATGAAAAGAATTATTCCTACTGAATTTTCACTTTTTTTCCCTAATGCAGTTTTGGCTAATTTTTTCCTGCCAATGTGTTGCTTGCATCTAAGTTACTATGTAAATGTAAAAATTTTTGGGAAAAATTTTGTTATGCCATGTTGAATTTGATGCTTTAAATTTAAAATCTTAAAATCTCAAAAAGTATATGGGCTAGCAATGAAATTCTTTTTCAGACATATTCTTTAAACCGTAAATAAGTAAAGATATATTTTTATCTCAGCTGTTTTTAAAATGCAAAAAAAATCAGTGTGAATATTTTGATTTTAAAGGTGCACAAAAGATATGAAAATCAAAATAAACCAGTGAAAATCTCTAAAAACAATACAGTCCGGCTATACCAAATTTCAACACTCTGGCAAATTCTGAGATTGTATTTTAAAAACGTTGTATGCTAGAAATCAATAACATATTAAAATTGGACCTTTTCAGGAAATACTAGTCCATTTCGTTTAAATATCTGAAAATTCTGTTTCATGGTTAATGAGGTCAATTTCGTTTATATATCTGAAAATGCTGAACTTCTCGGAGTGTGTATAAAGTTGATAATAACAAAACGATAGTGAGAGTCACAAACAGTGTAAATCTAAAATTAGTAACACCTTTCTTTTCACTAAAGAAACATCAGGAAGCCCCCATGCTTCTCTACTAGGGATTCCATAGGACAAAAACCAAAAAAGAATCAAAAATATAATAACCATATCAGCAATCCATGTATCCTGGAAAGAGTGTATATATGTATCCCATATGAGCAATTCATGTATCCCTATGTATCCCATATGAGCAATTCATGTATCCTATGTATCCCATATGAGCAATCCATGTATCCCTATGTATCCCATATGAGTAATCCATGTATCTCTATGTATCCCATATGAGCAATCCATGTATCCTATGTATCCCATATGAGCAATCCATGTATCCTATGTATCCCATATGAGCAATCCATGTATCCCTATGTATCCCATATGAGCAATCCATGTATCCCTATGTATCCCATATGAGCAATCCATGTATCCCTATGTATCACATATGAGCAATCCATGTATCCATATGTATCCCATATGAGCAATCCATGTATCCCTATGTATCCCATATGAGCAATCCATGTATTCCTATGTATCCCATATCAGCAACCCATGTATCCTTGTGTATCCCATATCAGCAATCCATGTATCCCTATGTATCCCATATGAGCAATCCATGTATCCCTATGTATCCCATATGAGCAATCCGTGTATCCCTATGTATCCCATATCAGCAATCCATGTATCCCTATGTATCACATGAGAGCAATCCATGTATCCCTATGTATCCCATATGAGCAATCCATGTATCCCTATGTATCCCATATGAGCAATCCGCGTATCCCTATGTACTATGTATCCCATATCAGCAATCCATGTATCTATGTATCCCATATAAGCAATTCGTGTATCCCTATATATACCATATGAGCAATCCATGTATCCCTATGTATCCCATATGAGCAATCCATGTATCCCTATGTATCCCATATGAGCAATCCATGTATCCCTATGTATCACATATGAGCAATCCATGTATCCCTAATTTTTTACATTTGCAAACCGTGCACATCTGTGAAAAAAATACATTAAAATGTGCAGCATCTTTTTCTTTGATTTTCTCAAAAACATCAAAAATTGGACTTACACGGTTTGCGACTTTCACCATCGAAATGTAAATACAAAAAAACATATAAGATATATATATAGCATAATATTATGAGACTGCTGTACCGTTTTCTCCGGTGATGCGATGTTGAAACTGGGTCAGGAGTTGATCAATCATCTGAATTGAAGGAATGATAAATAAACACATTTGAGGAAAACATTTCATTTTATGACAGAACGTTTTGTTACACTTCAGTGGTAAACATCACCACTACTGTAGACCGTAGATGTCTGTACTTATTTCCACTCGGTCGTTAGGAATGTTCTATTTTATAATCAAACTTGCATAGCATAAAAAAGATCCATTACTTGATAGATATATACATAAGCCACAAAAATGTCAGCATTTATGATAAACAGGATCAAAAAGGTGGTGTCGAGAATAGTATAGCGAGATAACCTATTCACATGGCTGTAGCGTTAAGGAATACAAGAGATACAGCTGTTCCCCCTCTCCTCTCCCCCTTCCACTCCTTCATTTTATTAGAGAATTTTTCCCCAGTAAATCACAATGCAATCATGTTATAACAGAACAGATTATAAAATGGGGATATAGTCCTAAGTCCCATAACTCTGTGATACAAGATGTTCGATGCACAACACCGTAGTTTGCAAAAAAACTAGGATTCAAACTCACAACAACCTTGTCTTGTCCATCACAAGACCACCAATGGGCCTCATGTTTGAATCCATCGAGCTTCCTTGCATTGCTACTGAATGGCCATACACGGTTATTTTACGAGAAGACAAAGATGTGATTTTGATTTTAGCCACATCCACAACTAAGATGATCTCGGGATTTCAGTAGGGTTTTTATCAAATTTACTTGGACTGTCCTGGAAACAGCCAAGGGAGACCTTTAGCATACGCAGAGCGTTGTGATCTGCACAGTCAGGACTTTCTTCTTTTATTGTCCCTCTCAGATAGGATCAGGTGTCAATCCACCGACCTTGCCCAAGGGTTGGGTTTTACTGAACAAATTCGAGAAAATTGCCTCTCAACCACTGTGTCTCCCTACAGACAAAGACAACTTGGTCATGAAATAAGTTTGGGATTTTTTTTTTAAATGAACAATGCGCATCGTTACCTCGTTCAACATAAGCATGTTGGTTTGATCCAGATGAGTTTTACCATCGTTTCCACGATGCCGCCCAAACACTTTGAGGGCATTGTCCGTCCACCCATCCATTTCCTTCCTGATCTGTGACAACTCATCTTGGCTGCTAAGCAGGTTGTCTCCCCCGTGAAACGTCCGTTTCCTTGAGTATGGCCTGGTAGGAAGAGAAATTTCATTGTGATTTAACCTTTCCAGCCTATGCGGTAAGATCAGGGTGAATTAAGAAGGGGAACAGCAAGATGGAAAAAAAACAAAGAAATAGCGAAAAGTAGAGAAGTAATGGGAATGACTGTTCCATTGCCTTGGAAGACACGGAAGGAAAGAGAGATAGGGGACAACCAAAAACAACATGATACAGAATGGTAGAGAAAGAGAAGTATAATTTCAAATATACAAATGTAGTCAATATCCCTTAACTTAGAACCACTGCTTTCGGAAAACAATCATTGAAATATGCTGTTGCAGTTCTGTGGAACAAATTATCTGAACATTTAAGATCTGAGACAAATTTTACCCAATTTAATCATATTTCAATGTGGAATGGTCAAGATTGTCATTGTGTCATTTGTCCTATGCAATTGTGTACCATATTTCTTTGTTAACTGCAAATTTTTACAAAATAGATTCTTAATCCCATCTTAGTTAGCATTTTGGTAAATATTTTCTATTTAAATGTCAATGAAAAGCCCATAAGGGTTTATGAAGTTATTTCCCATTACAAAATCTTCATGTCTCTATTTGTTATGAGAATGTATAATGTTACCGACAATAAAGACATTTTCTAATTGAATTGAGTTGAATTGAATTCAATTGAATTGGAGAGGAATGGCCTTCCTGGGTAAGAGCCAGAAGAATTGCCCAGGGTAGAGTAAATTGGAGGGTTCATGTTCAGACTTTATGAGCCTTCTGACACAGAGAGTATTAAGGTTGAGGTAAGGAGCAAAAAAGTAGCTTCTAACTTCTAGTAAAGTCGTCTTTGATTAAAATGCAATGATGTAATGTAATAGAGATCATTCAGAGCAGAGAAAAGTCGACATGATGACCATCCCAGTCACAAGTCTTGTCCAAAGTCAAAGAGGAGCTCACAAGTCTCAATCCTTAATGTCTTCAACTCATGGAAACAGTGTGCCTATTTCTCCACCTATTTCAACTAAGATTTTCTTCTTTGTATTGGTGGTGACATAGTTTGTGCCGACATTGAGCTACACACAAGAAAGCCGTGGATCAAAATGAGTGTCGACCTCATGATTCATTGTCCTGCAATGATTTCAAAAAGTTGGTGAAAGACAAGGAAAGGCGGGAGAATAATCAGTTAATTTGATTTTTTTTTATTATTTGATTTTACCCCCATCCACAATTATGGCAATTTCGTATTTTTGGGTAGGATTTTAACTTTGCCCGGACAACCCAGTAAATAGCCAAGTAATCTTTAATGTGCACAGAGGACCTCTTGTTTATTGCCCATCTCCAATCAGACTTGGTGTCGATCCACCTACCTGGACCAGGGGAGTAGATTGTACTGAAAAAAACTCTAGAAAAATGTTTAACTGTTGGCAGGGCTTGAACCCACGACTTTTGGGTTGAGAAGCCAACACCTGTCCTCTGGAGTATCGAGTCCCCCAAGAGAGAATGATCATATCGTGCCGAGGGTGACAGGCAACGGGGAAATTTGAAAGTGCCACATGCTACACTATATTAGTGTCACTTAAAAACTATCTGATGTTAAAAATAGAAGAATCTGATGAGTGAATGATCAGAACTGAATGGAGGTGGACAAGATAAAGTAACAGTGAATGTAGAGTATCCATATGGTTGAGCGTAGGTCAATCAGGAGATGAGTCCTGATTATTTTAGCCATAGTTTGCCATTGCTTTCCATGCCGGCTTTACTTTTTGCCAAGTCTGAATACACCTAGGGTCCCGTCGTCCCCCTTTCCACTGCTGGAGTCAACAGGAGAGCCAGAAAGTATTGCCGGGATTGGGAACAAAACTCAAGTCCCCTGAGTGAAAGGCACACGCTCTATTGACTGAGAAAAGAGCATATACAAATTTGTAAAAACCAAAGGGCCACCAACCTCATTCCAGCTCTTCATAGAGGTAATCAGAGATTTGATAAACTCTTCATCTGGCTTCTTCACAACAGCACCATCAGCATCTCTGAAAACATAAATTAAGTAAACATAAGAAGACAATCTCTACTCTAACATAATGTTCATACATCTGATGTATTCTTATATCTGATTTGTTTACATCCGATGTATCTTATATCTGATTTGTTAATACATCCGATATTCTTATATCTGATTTGTTCATGCATCTGATATATTTCTCTATCTGATTTGTTCATACATCTGATGTATTCTTATATCTGATTTGTTAATACATCTGATGTATTCTTATATCTGATTTGTTCATACAGTTGATGTATTCTTATATCTGATTTGTTCATACATCCGATGTATTCTTATATCTGATTTGTTCATACAGTTGATGTATTCTTATATCTGATTTGTTCATACAGTTGATGTATTCTTATATCTGATTTTTATACATCTGATAAATCTGATTTGTTAATACATCCGACGTATTCTTATATCCGATTTGTTCACATATCCAAAATGTTTTATATATTGGATGTATTTTCATATCAGCATGTTTAGTTTTTTTTTATATCTTATCAGTTCTTATATTATCTGATGTCAACAAATGAGTAACAAACAATTACTATTTGATGTGTTGTATTTCACTAAAACTTCTCAACTTTGCGGTGACTCAACTAAGAGACATTCATCGATGAGTACAAATAATCATTTCTTATTCATTATTCTTTTTCTTCATGGTAATTAGAATGAGAATATTTAAATTAAATGACTGGATTTAACTTGTAAATTACAAAACATACAAATTAGTCATGTTCCTCTGAGACAAAAAAAAAGTGTCTTTGAATAATGAATGACAGATGTCATAATCACTTACATGTATTTGTCCTGAAAACTTTTCATCCAATGTTCTACACTGGTGCGAATACCTTGAAGATTTTCTCTCATTTCGTTTTCCCTTTGCTTCAAGGCGATGTTGAAGTCTTCAATCAGGTCACGCCACTGTTCAACGC
>JAXRKP010002077.1:47500-65000 GCA_037039925.1 Doris montereyensis
ATATTACAAACTCACAAAGCTACGCCTCTAAATATATTACAAACTCACAAAGCTATGCCTCTAAATATATTACAAACTCACAAAGCTACGCCTCTAAATATATGACAAACTCACAAAGCTAAGCCTCTAAATATATGACAAACTCACAAAGCTACGCCTCTAAATATATGACAAACTCACAAAGCTACGCCTCTAAATATATGACAAACTCACAAAGCTACACCTCTAAATATATTACAAACTCACAAAGCTACGCCTCTAAATATATTACAAACTCACAAAGCTACACCTCTAAATATATTACAAACTCACAAAGCTACACCTCTAAATATATTACAAACTCACAAAGCTACACGTCTAAATATATGACAAACTCACAAAGCTACGCCTCTAAATATATTACAAACTCACAAAGCTACACCTTGAAATATATTACAAACTCACAAAGCTACACCTCTAAATATATTACAAACTCACAAAAGCTACACCTCTAAATATATTACAAACTCACAAAGCTACGCCTCTAAAATATGACAAACTGACAGCTACACCTCTAAATATATTACAAACTCACAAAAGCTACACCTCTAAATATATGACAAACTCACAAAGCTACACCTCTAAATATATTACAAACTCACAACACTATGGTTTTGCTATGACGCCTTCTAAATATATTATAAAATATTCATTACATCTTGGACTTCCCTGTCTGTTTTTTCAATGATTCTTAAAAACTTTTAACTTCAGCAGCTCAAAAAGAGGAGTTGATATTTACCCTCATACAGCCTGTTATTTCAATTGTATTGGGGTTTTTTTTCTTTTCTTCAATGACTGTAAAATCTACCTCGGTCAGCTTTTGTCATAAATCCACTCAACACAAATGACAAGATAACTTTAGTTTAGAAATTACTATTGAGGAAGAGTTCTGCAATCATTCTGTATTTCATAGACCTAAGTATGTTCCAAAAGCAAATGTGTTAGGGCTGAAACGTACTGAAGCCATGCCGATAATAACAGTGTCAGTTCTTGAATGAGTCAAGTAGGTGAAGTTCCTTCAAGGTCATTATAGCCCATAGAGCTGGAGCTTATCTTAATTTCTATGGCATGAGTGCATAAGTGATAATAATCACCTCCTGGACAGAATGCTAGTCTAATGCAGGTTTTCACTCCCAAGTTAGTGCCTGTGCCCATTTGAACCTATGTCGAGTGGGGAATATCTGTGCAGCGTCTTTCCCAAGGAACACTACGTCTGATTTAGCTTTGCTAGGATTCAACCTCATGATCCAAGTCTGGCAGCCTAACCACTCAGTCACAATCCCAAGTCTGGCAGCCTAACCACTCAGTCACAACAATACAAGCTTTGCTAGGATTCAACCTCATGATCCCAAGTCTGGCAGCCTAACCACTCAGTCACAACAATCCAAGCTTGCTAGGATTCAACCTCATGATCCCAAGTCTGGCAGCCTAACCACTCAGTCACTGACAATACATGAATGAGCTAAAGATGAAGATTAACTCAGCCAAGATAAGTCTTGAAAACCTTTGATAAAGAAACCGAAAAAAAAAATCAATTAACATGTGAAACAAAATTAAATACAAAAGGTATATAAAAATTATCAAAATTTGTTATTTTCAAAAGAGTGAGTTTTCCGTGAAACGAACCTGAATTTTAGTGAGAAGATCGGTGTCTCTGTCACTCAGCAGAATGGTAAAATGAGTAGCCATTTTGACCCAACCCTTCTCACTGAGCTGAAGTCTTTTGGCCGTGTTCAGCTGGTATTCTTCAGTGACCTGACAAGTTGTGTGGCAAAGCAAATTATGTTAGAAAAGAAAAGAGAAGAAAAAAGGGAAATTATTCGTATTGTGCCAATATCTACATGAGAAGTGCTTGATGGCATTTTACAGTGTTACATAAAAGCCTTTAAAGGAAACTGATTGAAATTCATTCCGTTCACTACAAGCGGTGATCTCAAAAGTGAATAAAGAAAATAATTTAGCAAGATGAGAGAAATGCTATGTAAAAGAATGAAAGAAAAGGAAGAAAATAATTTATCAAGATGAGAGAAATGCTATGTAGCAAAAAGAATGAAAGAAAAAGGAAGAAAATAATTTAGCAAGATGAGAGAAATGCTATGTAAAAGAATGAAAGAAAAGGAAAGGAAGATGGATGTTCCAGAAACACCTGCCAAACACTCACAAAGAAGAACTTTGAAACTGAAAGCATTTTTTTAAAACAACTGTAGGAACATCATTTATCTTAAAGAAAAAAAAATATATCTTACTACATCGAAGTTTATTCAATTAAGATAAGATTGACAGAAGATCTACCACATCCACTATGTTCAGTAATCTCAGGATCAATTAAGACAGAGGAAGCAGCAAGATAAAAAAGGAAAATGAAGGAGGGAAAGGGAAGAGGAGGACCTATCAGCAACTCCCTCCAACTGTCCACAAATAGTTACGAATAGAGATACAGAGGCTCAAGCGGAATAAAACGGGAAACAAAATTTTCGAGTGACGCACTTTTATCAGCAAGCAGAAGACAAGAGAGAATAACAGAATAAGAAGAGGAAGGCAACTTTACAGCTCAAGTAACTGCCCAGAGCCAAGATCAATCTGCTTGCCTTTAGAGCCAAACTGTAAGCTGCCGTGCTCCAGATTTCTCTCTCCTCGGACAACATGAAGACTTGTCTCTCAAGTCTGCGCCTTGCAGTTCATACAAGTCATGGTATTCTGCAAGTAAACTGGCGTTCTTCTGGGAGTCTACCAAAGCATTTCTCAACTGATAAGATAAGAAAATAAGGAAAACATTAATTTATAAAGTTTCTAGATAACATTTTATAATAACTCATTATTGACAAAAAAATAAGTGTAGATATAGTAATAGTACTGTAAATCAAATTATGACTATTTACATGCACAATTTTTTCAATTTCTTTCTTTCTCCAATTTCATGGTTTGATAATATTATGAATATCAGCAGTGCTACAGCTACCCATTTGGATGCTTTGGTTGGCAGAATTACAAGAGAAAAGAGAAAACATGCCCAGATTGGGATCAAACTCAGGTCGTCTGCGTGGCATGTCAGACACTTTACGAACTGAGCTATCAGACCCTCTCAGAGGCAAACTGTTACTAGAATTAAAATGAAGTAAAAACTACTAAAAAAAATGGTATAAAAAAGCAATAAATTCGTTTCAATTTTACTTTAAAATTATCAACTTTTAAGGTTGTAATTATTAAAAGAAGAAAAGGAGAAATAGAGAAACAAAAAATTCATACATGATGACCACTGAAAGGTTAAAAATCATAAAGATATCATGTAGATGGCGGCCAATAGGTTAATGAACTCACATCTTCCTGGGCTTTCTGTGCCTCTTTGGTAACCTTCCTATCATGCTCTTTAACATCTGACAGTTCGCTGATGGAATAAAAAGATGAGCAGAAAATGAGAATGTGAAGATGAAATGGATTATTTAGTCATAAGACATGGGCTCCCTTTTTTCTTTTTACTTTCTTTGGTGACTTGAGATAAAGTGCTGGCAAGTCCTATGACCACCTTAGGGTATATTCATTTTGGTATTCATGATACGGGGTCGAATTCAGAAATAGGAGCAGAATTGATTTAAAACATTATTTCTCGTTTCATTGCAATTTATTCTCAGGATGAATTAAGAGAAAACAGCAAGATGCAAGACCTACAAAAGATTAAAAAGGAAAGAGGAAGAACATACCAGCAGCCCCCATCAGCCACCCATATTTCAATGTTTACAAAATGAATAGGCTTACTATGCATAAGCTATCCCTAAAGAAAACGGCTGTGGACTGAATTGCCAACAGACAGTAAACTCAGTAACAGCATTTTTAACATTCATTTTAAAAGTGGAATTCAACGAGAAAAAATCTCTGAAAATAGCCAATCTGCCGTGACTTGAACCCACAACCTTTGCCTCTGTGCTATTGACACCTCGTAACACACAAATTAGAAAGCATCGAGGTAAATTGAAAATTGGATTAACAGCTATTAAATTCAAAACCACGCTGGCAGAAATACTCTTGTCAAGGAGTTAATCAGTTACTTAAAAAGACTAAGAATGCCATGTAAACACATTGTTTTGATGTCAAAATTAGATTATCACTTTGTGATTTAATTAAAAGGCATGTGTGCTGACAAATAATACTCAAGAATTAAGTTGGTCAGTCCACCTGAAGAAAATGAAAAAGTAGCAAGTTTCAGATATGAAAAGATTTATCCTTTTTAACAAACCTCGTCAAAACACCAATGGTGCCTTTAAATCGCATGAGTTCATCTGTCAGTCTACGATCCAGAGCCCTTTGAGCCATAACTCTTCATGAAGCCTTTGAGAAGACAAAAAAAACCCAAACAGACCATAAATCTCTACAAGACTATGTTCAAAGTTGTACACGTTACTCATTTCCCGAATGTAGTTTAGCAAATATATCAAAAGACAATTGAAAATGTATGAAGACGCATATAAAGACTTTACTGATATTGCTAACTATAAAAAATAGCAAATAATATTTTAGATATCTGACTATAAAACATAGCGATAATATTTTAGATATCTGACTTCAAAGATAGCAATAACATTTTAGATATCTGACTATGAAAAATATTCATAATATTTCAAATATCTACCAAAATAAATAATGCTTTAGATATTTGACAATAAAAATTAATAATTTGAATATCTACCTATAAAAAATATCAATGATACTTTAAATGTCTGACTATGAAAAATAGTTATAATATCTTAGATAATATCTAATTTTGACAATTGAATTGAAAGAATACTTTGTTTACATCAATCGGACCCCTTTAAATTCATTCATTTAACTATATTGCTTTTACTTTTAACAATAAAATAGATTTGCATCTCTCTTTTCAGAAGACTGTGCAAATATAAACTCAAGTTCAAAGTGCAGTTTTAACGCTAACATCAAAACATTTTAATCAAACACCTACCCCATGATTTGCTGAGGAACTTTGTTCAAAGTTCACTGTACTTGTTACGAATATCGGCTAAAAGTTCCCCTCTCTCAACGCACTCTATACTGTCTGTTGCACGAAAAAGTCATAGTTAAGAAAATCAATGCATGCAATGTAATGAAATAACACAAATTAAAAGACATAAATGGAAGATCCCTTCAACTGTAATAACTCAAATTGTACTCCACCAGCTGAAAGACAAAAAACTTAAAAGGAAAAGAAAAAACGGAAGACAAGTTTTTTTCAATTGGTTTAATCATGACTCCTTTCTAAAGACTGAAAATTTTTCTTTAAAGAAAACACGATCTGAATCAATGAATCAAACACAATTTCTTTGCTTTTTCAAATTTCCCATCTACATTCATTTAAAAACAGTTTATTTAATAATGACCATTAAATCACAGATATTTTCATTAAACTTGATTTCAAGTACTGCTCTAAATGCTCATATCTGTAAATGCTATATAACTGATGTAACTGAGAACTTGTGGAGCAAATTTGTCATAAAGTTTAAGATGTCTAACTTAGAGTTTAAGTTAATGATCGGAGCCTTCAACAAATAAAACATTTCTCAAAGATACTTACAATTAATGGAGAGGGGAAAAAAACAACAATGAAAAAAAAAACATTAAAGCTTGAATATCTAATGAAAGCATGCGGTGAGGAAAACCAGATTTCATCTTTAAAAAATATCCGTACAATGATATGGAAAATCATTTGACATTTACAGGTTTGAATTGTCTACCTGTCGAATGAGTTCATGGAAAACAACATTATAAATGTTCTGCTCTTTTTTGATCAACTCAAGAAGATTGTGCATCTGTAGATGTGAAAACATGCAGGAAAAAAACACAAGTGATTAAGAAATTGTGATGGAAGAAATACGGTATAAGAAAAAATCTCAGTCTGCAACATAAAAATAATCAAAATCCAATAGAAACCTTAAGACAGGTGTGAAAATTAAGTTGAATAATCTAGGATGATTTTTGTTTCTCCTTAATTTAGAATCCATACAGGGTTTCTTTCTTTCTTTCTTTATCAGTTCTCATTCTACCTTTTGATGTATAGGTTCAGATACCCGAGATGATCTTTCTCCAGGATGCCCTGTCCTGGAATTTTCTGTTTCCTTCCAAAAGTTAAATTTCTAGGCTTCAATGCCTCTTTTATATCTTCTTCCCACTTTCTCCGAGGTTTGTCTTTTGGTCTTTTACCTTGGGCTTTAGTACTGTATACTGATTTAGCTATTCTATTGTCATTCATTCTGTTTACATGCCCAAACCATCTCAATTGATTTGTTTCAATCTTAGTTTTTATGCCATCTGCTTTGGTTTGATCCTTTATTGTTGTGTTTCTCATTTTGTCTTTTAGTTTTCCCTACTACTCTTCTTAGAGATTTCATTTCAGTTGCCTGTACTCTACTGTATTCTCTACTGTCTAAGAGCCAGATTTTGCTGCCATAGAGGAGAATAGGACAATAAACTGTATTGTATACTGCCATTTTGGTCTTTGTTGACAATTCTTGCTTACCTACAAATGCCTTTCCTAGATGGTTATATAATGCACTTGCCTATTTGATTCTCTGATGATTTCTTCTCTTAGTTTTCCATCTCAGTTAATCATTACTCCTAGGTAATTGTAGCTTTGAACTTGTTCTAAATTCTCCCTGCCCAATTTAAGATTTTGTTTTTAGCTTTCCTAGTTACTATCATTGTTTTGGTTTTCTTTGCATTTACTCTCATTCCTCTTTTATTTAGTTCATTGTTCATAATGTTGATATTTGACTGAAGGTCATTTTCTACTTTTCCAAACAGAACTAAATCATCGGCAAATGAAAGCATTGATACATTTACTGGTTTGAGCTTCCACATACCTACATTCATTTTATTCATTTTTGAGGATGCCTTTGCGACTGAATCCATAAATGTGATAAAGAAAAGAGGACTTCGGACACAACCGTGTCTTACTCCTATATCTACATCAAATTCTGCAGATATGTTTCCAGCTACTCTCACTGCACATGTTGGTTTATTGTAAAAAAATTGAATGGCTTCTATTAAATTTTGTTCTACATTGTGTTATTTTAAGGAATGCCATAGTTCGTCCCTCTCACAGTGTCAAATGCCTTTTCTAAGTCAATAAAACACAGGTGCAGGTCAATGTTTCTCTCAAGGAATTTTTCGATTATTTGTCTTATTGTAAATATGTGGTCTTGTACACTTCCACTCTGATGCTCTTCAATCTGATCCTCTATTCTTTTCCTTAGTCTCATTTTCAGTATCCTGGTATATACTTTTCCTGCAATGTAAAGTAGTGATATCCCTCTATAGTTTGAGCATTCCATAGTTGATCCTTTCTTATGTATTGGTACTACTGTTCCCTTTTTCCAGTCGTCTGGCACCTGTTTGGACTTAGGCTGCAAGGATATGTAGTGTCAAATTCCTAATCAATCCATACTAATATTTTGCACAAAAAGTGAAAAATCTAAAACTTATAAATCCATAATTAGAGACAATGAAGTCAAACAAAGTCGGTGATTTAAAAAGTGAATTTTCAATGTGATGATGAAGTTTTTAAACCTGAGATACAATCTGTTTGCAGAGTAGCAATAAAGTGAAGGTAAAAAATTCAGTGAAGAAAATTGTGAATACTGACATGCTCCAGACATAAAACAAAATATAAACAATTTGATCGTTAGAAACAAAGACAGAAAGAGTGAAAACATGCACAGCTAAAAATATATAGAATACGGAGAGAGAAAGACAAAAAGATAAAAAGATAGATAGATAGATAGATAGACAGACAGACAGTCAGACAGACAGACAAACAGATAGACAGAGTGGGACACAGAAAGAGAGAGAGAGAGAGAGAGAGAGAGAGAGAGAGAGAAAGAGAGACAGAGAGAGACAGAGAGAGACACAGAGAGAGAGAGAGAGAGAGAGAGAGAGAGAGAGAGAGAGAGAGAGAGAGAGAGAGAGACAGAGAGACAGAGAGACAGACAGACAGACAGACAGACAGACAGAGACAAGACAGACAGACAGACAGACAGACAGAGAGAGAGAGAGAGAGAGAGAGAGAGAGAGAGAGAGAGAGAGAGAGAGAGAGAGAGAGAGAGAGAGAGAGAGAGAGAGAGAGAGAGAGAGAGAGAGAGAGAGAGAGAGAGAGAGAGAGAGAGAGAGAGAGAGAGAATGGAGAGAGGAGAAAGGAGTATGTAGATAGATGGACAGGCAGACAGATAAGCTACAAAAAAAAACAGAAAATGATGAAGAAAATAAAGATACAAATACCTGTCAATACCTCAATAAGATAACCATGTGAAGATGAAGATGAAATGCAAAAGGAGAAAAAACATGTGAAATCATTCCATTTGTCAATGATTATAAGCAATGTTATTAAAATAGATGCAAAGTTCAACAAAATACAATTAGACAACCTATTAGGCGTTTAACCACAATGTCTCTTTTCTTTTCTTTGAATTTTATTGTATTTTGTAACATGCAAGGAAATGAAATAAAATTTTACTCGCTTATAAATAAAGCCGTTCTTGTGTTTGAGCTGAGGCATGAAATACATGTAATGCATTTGAGCTCTAGAAATCTCATGGTTTATCATTGTGCGACTATTCCAACAAGATTTTGACAGGAAGAAGTAAATCTGTAACTTTCTGTTTCTCTGTTTCTGTTCATTAACCTGCAAAGGGCCTGTTGGCCTATCCCACAGATGGTTTTACAGTTTGAAATCAATTGGTGTTGACGTTGTTTAAATTGTTCAGTGAAGTGGTCTGAACGTGTGTAATGCTAGTTGGAAGCTAAGGTTATTTAAATATGACATCAATGTAATATACATTTTTTTGTATTCGACCCTGGGGTTACAATGGTTGGCACATGAAACTGACCTTCAATAACAGAGTAAACTTTGACCTCCATAACTGGTAGGCTTAAAACAATCATATAAGATTGATTTATTTTTATTTTATGACAATAATGCTCTTACATAATATTTCTGTAAACAAATCATCTATGTACAAATGTGTATTCGTGGACTGTAATACACTCTTTCAATCTCTTCATTTGATTTCTTTTTTTGTTTAATACTTGCACAATGTATATGAAAATCGATTGTACTATTTGTACCTGTTTCTAAACAATGCAAGGATGTATGTTGTGTATGTTATTATACATGATTTAGAACAATAGGTTTGTGCGGAAGTGTTCGGATATGAATGTATTATGTATACCTGTATGCGTATTTCTCTATGGACACAATAATATCAACTTGCACGGTTTATATGTCTTATTCTTGAAAAAATTCCCCCCATCCATTCATTCAGTTCATCTCATCATATCCGTGGAGAAGATGATAATTAAAAGATATATCGCAAATACATCAATGTAATTATAGACACCAAAAGCGGCCAAAGACAAAGATATAAATTGAGTCTCTTGTGTGAAAAAATAGAATACCTGGGTGGGCCCAGTGCCCCTGTCCGTCTCCAAATCGTTGACCCCTGCCTTGTCCAGCATGTTATCCAAGGCTTTCTTTAGCTGTATCACTTCATACCTGGAGGCTGGGGTCCTGTAGGTGAAAGCAAGAGATTTATTAATAAGTAAATAGCAGACGATGAAAACAAAGCTAGAAAGAAGAGAACATATTGCCTTGAGATCTGTTTTAAGAATAAAACACATTAGTTGAGGTGTACTTTCCATTCTTCTAAAGTTGTAACATAAGTCCCATGCTCAGTGTTGAGCTTAGGGTAATCAAAAGAAGAGTCTTGATTTTTCTAGGCATACAGCATAGTGTGGTAGTTTGACATTGCTTTCTACTTCGCCTTTACTTCCGTCCATTCTTAATAAACCTAGCTGCCCATTTCATCGCTAGGTCGACAGGCGGGCCAGCAAAATCATTGTCCGGACTGAGAATCGAACTCAGGCCTCCCAGGTGTAGTCAGAAGCTCTATTGACAGAGCTACTGGCCTGTAGTGATTGAAATCTTGTGATTGAAAATAACCATTTTTTCCTGTGATCTTCATTTGATAAGACATGACTCTCTGCTAATAGAGATGTCCTAGGCCAAGTGATTAGGCTGAGGAGATGGGATTGGGAAGTTTTGGGTTTGAATTCTTCAAATGGTATGATCAATACTGCATTACTTGGGAAGGACATCAAACACACATTATCCCACCTGGCCCCAGTGCAGGGAGTACCAGCATCAGCAGGGGAGTAAAATATGCGAGAAAATAGTGTCCTGTTTAAGAGATGATGTTATCACCTGATCTGCTTCACAATGGGCCATAGTGACCTTCAAGGAAATGTGTTGCTCTTTTACTGTCTTACTGTGCTACTTACAGTTGTTGTTTAGTTTCCTTTTGTACTTACATTGAAGGGAAGGCCACTAAATGTTGTTCATGATCCTCAGGCTTAGTGCTGTATTTGCTGTTGAGGTGGTCAAAAGGGAAAGGGAAGTGAGAGAGTTGTATGAGTTTGTAAGACTTGACACTTAAACAGTAATTTCATAAAAATAATCAATTTCTGGACTAAATTTAACATTATGAGAGCCAGGGCAATCCTAGATGCTGCAACAAATGAAGATACCAGAAACTATTTCTATCATCCTTTATCAAATCATTGCCCTCATTGTAACTAACCATCTTAATACGTTGATTCCATACAAAACTTTGCATGTACCAAATGTAATGTTGTGATGTCAGTGACTGAGGGGTAAGACTGCTGGAGTTGGGTTTGAATCTTAGCAAAGCTAGTTCCAACATTGTGTTCCTTGCGAAAGACACTTAACATGCATTTTCCCCCACTCGACTTAGGTGCAAATGGATAGGAGCACTAAATTGGGAGTGCAAGTACAAATCTGTATCAGACTAGCATGCTGTCCTCGGGGTGATTATTGTTACCATTTTATTTTGCTTCACGCTACAGTTCTATGAGCTGTAATGACCTTGAAGGAACTTTACTTTTTTAACTACGTGTAATGTAACGGAAACGTTTCTTTATGTTACAGAAAGAGAAAAAAAAACATGAAAGAAAAGACACGTGAAACTTAATAGAATGTGACGTCAAAAGAAATATGTCTATATTTGGACGATCAAATTTTATCTTATCTTTATCTTATTTCATTCTTATTACATATTTTTTGTTCCTAGTTTGTTTTGTTTTTATAGATAAGTTAACAGAGTTTCATATCTTAACAGCAACGCTTAATTCATGTTAATGGAAATGCATTTTGTTCTATCATACATTTTTTGCAACAAAGTCAAGTATTTTTAGCTCTTTCTCAAATTTGAGAATATGAAACTTGAGTAAGATAGCTAGTTCGGAGCTAGCAAAATGTTTACCAACTTACTCTTCATGATATTGAATTCCAATAACTCCTTTGTTTTTGACAATGTGATATTCATCAGGGATGAGGGTGTCGGGCAGATGTAACGGCTGAAAAAGAAAAAGACGTGAACCGTGCCATCATTTAGAATCAAAAATGCTTTTGTGTGTCCAGGCCACATTTGTATTTAGGCCAGATGGTAAGGAAAACATGACGCATGGCAACTTGATTGAAAAAGCTAATGTGAATGCATGTTGAATTGAAGACACTGTAAAAATAAGTCAAAATCATGTAACATACGTATGCATATTCTTTAGTGCAAAATGGATATAAACCCAATAAATAAAAATAAAACCCAACAAATTGAAGAGGTCATTTCAATAGTGTGCCTATGTCAATTTTCATGAAAAACGAGACAGAGAGATAATCCTGGGGAATAAAAAGTAATTCATGCTTCCAGAAAAGTGTGAAAAAGATATGATGAAAACACATCACGTTACTAGCCATTTGAAACTTGGATTTCCCAAAGCCATCTCTGCCTGAATATGTGGTTTTTAGCATTTTTCTCTAAATGACTTAATTGTGACTTAAACACGGTATTGAAATGATTCATTCAATTCATGAATAATGAAGGTTGGCAGGTGATAAATAGTAGGATGGGGAAAGGATGTGTGATGGAAATGTTCCTGAAATGAAAATGATGAAAGTAAAAAAACCCTATGTTTTAACAGAGTGCCAAAAAAAACAAAAAGTTAGCTTTGAAATTCCCTGCCTCAATGCAAAAGATACTTCCTAGGAATGAATCAAACTCACGATACCAATAACGGGAAAAAGCTTTTAAATTTCTTCTTCTTTTTCTACACAATAAAATTTTAAGGGTCATTAAAGGACGTTCACTTTCTGTATGAAAACAAAAATTTAGTGAAGGAAACGTTTTTAGGCAAAACAAAACAAGAAAATAATTGCAAAAAGGGTGAATTGAAAGAACTATATTTTTGTGGAGTTGTTACTAAAGAATAAATAATCTATCTTACACATTCCTCTTTCTATTAATTTCATACTTTATGCAATATATTCTCTACATCTCTCTACTGCAACATATCTTGTAACATCTTTTTTTTTTTTTTAATTTTGTATTTAAATTTAAAGATGTTTAATTTTGTATTTAAATTTATTATTTTTAAATTGAAAGGCAGGGCTTTAAAATAAAAACAAATTTTAGATTGAAAGGCAGGGTTTTAAAATAAAAACAAATTTTAGATTGAAAGGACTTTAAAATAAAAACAGGCTTTAAAATAAAAACAAATTTTAGATTGAAAGGCAGGGTTTTAAAATAAAAACAAATTTTAAATTGAAAGGCAGGGCTTTAAAATAAAAACAAATTTTAGATTGAGGGTTTTAAAATAAAAACAAATTTTAGGCAGGGCTAAATTGAAAATAAAAAAACAAATTTTAGATTGAAAGGCAGGGTTTTAAAATAAACACAAATTTTAAATTGAAAGGCAGGCTTTAAAATAAACACAAATTTTAAATTGAAAGGCAGGGCTTTAAAATAAAAAACACAAATTTTAAATTGAAAGGCAATTTTAGATTGGGCAGGGTTTAAAATAAACACAAATTTTAAATTGAAAGGCAGGGCGATTTTTTAAAATAAACACAAATTTTAGATTGAAAGTCAGGGCTTTAAAATAAAAACAAATTTTAAATTGAAAGGCAGGGCTTTAAAATAAAAACAGGTTTTAAAATAAAAACAAATTTTAGATTGAAAAGGTTTAAAATAAAAACAGGGTTTTAAAATAAAAACAAATTTTAGATTGAAATGCAGGGTTTTTAAAACAAAAAATAAAAACAAATTTTAAATTGAAAGGCAGGGCTTTAAAATAAAAACAAATTTTAGGGCTTTTAAAATAAACACAAATTTTAAATTGAAAGGCAGGGTTTTAAAATAAAAACAAATTTTTAAATTGAAAGGCAGGGCAAATTTTTTTGAAAGGCAAAATAAAAACAAATTTTAAATTGAAAGGCAGGGCTTTAAAATAAAAACAAATTTTAAATTGAAAGGCAGGGCTTTAAAATAAAAACAAATTTTAAATTGAAAGGCAGGGCTTTAAAATAAAAACAAATTTTAAATTGGAAAGGCAGGGTTTTAAAATAAAAACAAATTTTTAAATTGAAAGGCAGGGCTTTAAAAATAAAAACAAATTTTAAATTGAAAGGCAGGGCTTTAAAATAAAAACAAATTTTAAATTGAAAGGCAGGGCTTTTAAAATAAAAACAAATTTTAAATTGAAATAAGCAGGGCTTTTAAAATAAAAACAAATTTTAAATTGAAAGGCAGGGCTTTAAAATAAAAACAAATTTTAAATTGAAGAGGCAGGGTTTTAAAATAAAAACAAATTTTAGATTGAAAGGCAGGGCTTTAAAATAAAAACAAATTTTAGATTGAAAGGCAAGGTTTTAAAATAAAAACAAATTTTAAATTGAAAGGCAGGGCTTTTAAAATAAACACAAATTTTCCTGGTATTTACTTGCTTTCCTTTCATTAGATTCAAACTCTAGAATAAGCAAATGAAAGCAAACAGGAAGAGGTTTGAAACTGTCACTCACCTTTCTAACAGGCTCATCCTTCCTTATAGCGCTTTGATCCACCATGTCAGGCTTTGGCATGAGGTATGGACTGTGGCACATCGTACAGGAAGGAAATGTCCCTGAATTACGATACATCAGACCAAACTTGTTTGAATTCAAATTGATACTGCCCACACCATACATTCATCTCAAAGTGAATTTAAAGGAGAAACAGAGATGAAAGACAAGTGAAACAGTGAAAGGAAACAAGTAGGAGCTACCAACTACTTTAGAACCTGACCGTTGACTACCTCATCAGACCAACAAAATTTATGGGACCACTATTTTTAAGAATAAAAAAAGCACAAAGTCGATTTGAGTACAAGGTAAAAACACTGAAATAAAACAACATGCTGACAGAGTTCCTTGCAAGCTCATGTCAGCAGTTTCCCTGACACCATTTCAAATAATTAGGTCCCTGTAAAAAAAAACAACTTTTGGAAAAGCAACTAAACACAAACTTTGAAGAAGCAAAAAAAGATGGGAAAATCAAAGGAAAAATAAAAAACTGAAGACACATACTTGCCAGCTCCACACGAGCAGGGGTGTTGTTCATCAAATGTTTGAATCGATTCGCCGTTGTAATTCCATACATTACCGGAGGAGGTCGAGTCAATCCCTGATTTACAAAAATTCACAAAATATTACTTTTTATATTTGATAGAAAGTATTTCTTACAAACTAGATCTACACTGGATAAATATTTTCTCCAAAGCTATGAATGGCCAAAAATGTGGATCCTATTACATCACCTTAATCACCTTAGTGCTAGGTCACTGTATTATCAGGTTGGTAAAAAATCAGTCCCATCCTCAAACAGTGATTTTACCCTACTACATTAAGACGATGGAACAAACTACTGACAGAAATTAAACCTAAATAGCATTACTGTGGAATTCAATTTACCTGATTGGGCCTCAATTTGTTATTTTTACATGACAAGAGTGAGTGTGTGGTGAGACAAAACAAAGACAGAGGAGAGACAGAGCTAGAGCTAGCTATGAAGAAATTAGAATTATGCAGTCAAAAAGAAACTTAATATTGTTTTAATCTGTTTTTAAGTTCTAAAATAGATTTTCTAGTTCATAAAAACAACACTTTCAAATTTCTTCAACAAGCAGTAGAATGACATTAGTACTAAAAATTGAGTCAGTTAGTTATTGTAGACAAGAAGAACACAACAAGAATCATGTGTTGTGTTGGCTTCAGCACACTGTCATTGTCAGTTATTCTAAGTAGCAGATGATTTTGTTCAGGCTTTTTAAGGGGAGGGATATCTTTCTGATTTGTTTTTGTCTAGTGACTTGTTTTAGAATTAGTTTTGCTTTATTTTATAGCATGTAAAGTTATGAATCTGATCTTGTTACATAATTCAGAAATTAAAGCATCAGGAAATGAGAATGTGAAAATACAAATTGTAACAGGTTGAAATCTTATGTCTTGCCGTGTCCTATGGAAAACATGTCATCTTTTTTCTTTACATCAATATCTCATGCATTAATTATCTACTACAGAATAAAACAAAAGCTGATTATCAATAAAGTTTTCTGTTACAGTGCATTAAACGTGAATATCAGAAAACTTTCTTATCAGCAACAAAAAAAATGATAAAATCAATAAAAAAAATAAAGAAAAGGAAACAATTTAAACTTTAGTTTAAAAGATTTAAAACCAAAGAAACATTCTCAGAATGATGTTTAACTCACATTGCTGGTGTTCAAGTTCCTTCCCCCTTGTTGGTGGTCCTAGTTTATCCTTGTTAGGCGGAGGCTGTGTCAATGCAAACAAAACATCGTCTGGGGATGAAATCACTCTGAAGCGACGTCGGCAAAGGCCGGCTTTGGTCAACCAGAGCACCTGATCTGAGCATGGGCAGATTCCCTGTTCAAAATCAAAAGCAAAGGCAAAAATAAAACTTATGCCTGTACTCGCTGGATCTTCTTTGCCTTTGTAGCTTGCTGACAAGCATGGGTCATCAACAAACAATCTTCAATCACTTCTCTCCTGGGCCAACCTCTCCATTGATTTCCATGTTTGTCCTGACTTCTTCAAATCTCCCTGCAGCTCTCTTTTAGAATGTAGGCCTCACATCGACCTCAATCCTTTAGCCTGTGACCTTGTTAGGCGTAAAACTGCTTGTCATGCCTTCTACACCCTGGTTTTACATCTCATTCCACACTTCCCCTTGCCATCAATCATATTCCTCAGGTAGCAAATTCTGTCCACATTTTCCAGTAGTTCTCCTTTTAGAAATAATTGGTAGAGTGTTGCAGTTTTTGCAATAATGGAGAATCTTGATCTGTTTGCAGTTGGCTCTGAGACACACAGATGATATTCTTGATGGCATCAGTTTCCTCATGCCTTTGTTTGTGTGTGTGTGTGAGACCAAAGTAATATCATCAGTGAAGTCCACTTGTCGGATCTGGGTAGATTTGTTTCTTTTCGTTTTTCCTTCTTTTACTTTTATTTGTTGTTTTGTGTGTTCCTGTGTTAGTTTTTTTGTTTGTTTTTCAATTATTTGGAGGATGATATTTTTTTATAGCTCAAGTCTAAATGAGGGAAGAATAGGGGTGGGGAGGATAAGGATATTCTTAACACACTCAATTCTCTCTACTGGCTTTACACATTCAATTTGCTCTAATTGGCTTTACATTCATTCTAAATTTGCAATTTGCTAATTGGCTTTACACATTCAATTCTCTCTAATTTGCTTTACACATTCAATTTGCTCTAATTGGCTTTACACATTCAATTCTCTCTAATTGGCTTTACATATTCAATTTGCTCTAATTGGCTTTACACATTCAATTTCTCCAATTGGCTTTACATTCAATTCTCTCTAATTGGCTTTTTCAACTCATTCAATTCAATTTCTCTATTGGCTTACACATTCAATTCTCTCTAATTGGTTTTAAACATTCAATTCAATTCTCGTATTGGCTTTACACATTCAATTCTCTCTTATTGGCTTTAAACATTCAATTCTTTCTCTAATTTGCTTTACACATTCAATGCTCTCTAATTTGCTTTACACATTCAATTCTCTCTTATTGGTAAAATATGGGTAATGAAATGAGATATTCTTTACACATTCAACTCTTTTCAATTGGCTTTAAACATTCAATTTCTCTAATTGGTAAAATATGGATAATGAGATGAGATATTCTTTACATTCAATTCTCTCTAATTGGTAAAATATGGGTAATGAAATTAGATATTCTTTACATATTCAATTTCTCTAATTGGTCAAATATGGGTAATGAAATGAGAATTTTAAGGCTTAACAAAAATCTAACAGAAAAAAAAGAAAACGGCTGCAAAGGACAGATTGCAAAAAAAGGTCTTAACAAGAACATAATAAAATTCCTGTATATACATTCTAAGAGCACATTATTATGCATGACACTGCTTACATACTGCAAAGCTAAGTCTGATTTAAGATTTAGTTTACATAAAACATACCTGTGGGTTTCTGCATACTTTCAATAGCTTCCATGATTTTGATCGGGCCAATTTATTTCAGTGAAGAAA
>JAXRKP010002077.1:67500-71341 GCA_037039925.1 Doris montereyensis
ACGGATAGTAGCAAAGTTTATCCAACATACTTGTGAATAGCGCGCTCACTGGCCGTTATTTAAATCTCAACTGACTAAACCAACGTGTACTGCTAGACTAGTGCAGATGAGACTCTAGATAATAGGGCAGAGGAGATTGTAGGCTTCTGTTCTAAATATTTAAGCATGTATTCTAGATCTATAGTGAAGCCTGAACGTAAACTTAACTACTTTCGCTGACTTCTTAATCACAATCACAATACAATAAAGTCGAACTAGAAGGCTTGATATTATTGTAATGTTATGTAACTTCTTCGTAATTGACATAGATCTAGATAATTCATAGTATGATATTAAAACTTGTTATCTTAAATTGATAATAACAGAACACATTCAGTACTTAATTAAATGCTGCAGTTGAACACATATGAAGGAAATATTCGTACCAAACCTGGCTAGCTATGGTTTTTTGGCAGCCATCTTTGTTGTCGCTTCCTTAAGTCGCCATGGATACCGGAAATGCGAATAGTCATTGCCCAGAGAAAGTGCCGGTTAGAAGTATGTCTTAAATGTTTGGTTGTTTTTTTTTCCTGTTTGACTGATTGATTGATTGATTGATTGATTCATTCATTGATTGATTCATTCATTCATTCATTCATTCATTCATTTCTGACATTTTGATTGAAAAAAGCCAAAGTGTGATTCAGGAGTCTTCTTTTAAGTTAAACTATAGTCCTTTGCATTCGTCTAGCCTTTCTCCTTTTAGCGCTCTAACATCGATTTCATCTCCTGATTTGTCACTTTAAGAGTGATCATGAGGCTAATGAAGAGGAAGGTGGCAGAGTTAATTTTAGATCAACATGTTGTCTTCAACGACAACCCGGGAGAGGGGGGCAGCAATACATTGGTGAGACATTCGTCAAAGGGTGCAAGGTATAGGAGTAAAAAGAATGAAGAAAACAAGGCAAGGTCTAGCGCTATGAACACGTCCTGGTGAATGACATTATTAAATTGTTTCTGTGCATCTTTTTCCGTTTTTTAGCTTTTCCAAGATAACATTCAAAACAACATCATACTTGTCGATAGAGGAGTGGCGAGGAAAAAGGAGGGTTGAAAAAAGAAGACAAATGCAATGAAGAAATCGGTGGAATTAAGGTTCTAATTGAAACTTAAGACACAAGCTTACCTATCAACGACGGGACGAGTAAATTTCGATGAGCTTTGGAGGCAAAAAGACAAACGGAAGCAAGTGGAGGATATTGTGGTAAGAAAGGTAGGATAAGAGTAGGGTTGCCCTCGAGCTGGTGGGGATAGGGAGTTATCAGGCTTTTAGTACTTCAGGGAAAGGGAGGGGGTGGAGGGGGTGTGAGGGATTATGTGGGGGGGGGGGGGGGGGGGGGGGGAGGGGGGGGGGGGGGGGGGGGGGGGGGGGGGGGGGGGGGTTGACTGCACTTCTTGGGCCACTGTAAGTCCTATTACCATAGGTAATAGAGGACACATGTTATTATGGGGGGGGGGGGGGGGGGGGGGGGGGGGGGGGGGGGGGCGGGCCGCGGGCGGGGGGGGGGGGGGGGGGGGCCGGGGCGCGGGGGGTTTGATCGTTATAAAGATTTTGTGGTTCTCTGGAACAAGGAGAAGGCTAGGGTGACTGATTGTAAAGGCGATAAGGGTAAACGAATCCCACGGATATTATATTTGTTAAAAAACAGAGTTATGTCTCTTCACTTATTCCAAACTCCCATGACTGCTGACTGCTGAATAATCATCCTTCAAAACAAAACAAAAGACAGACAAACAACAAAGCTCGAGGTTTGTTTGTTGTCATTTTATATGTTTCTGTTTATTGGCTTTTTATTTACTTATTTTTATATCTATGTATGTACTCTTTCCCCTTTACATTTATTTAAAAATCTTTTTTGAATGATAAATGTATTTTACGATGTATTGATTGATTATTAGATATTTCTTCTCTCTTGATTTGTTAGTTTATTTGCTGATCCATTTTTTTATTTTATCTAGTCAATCATACATTTATTTGTTAATGCGTTTAATTATTCTGCAATATTTTATGATAATTTTTATAATACATGTCTTCCCAAAAAAATGTACAGGCTACATTCGGGCATGTTATTTATTATTTCTCAATTGTGGATTAAAAGCTCTTTCAAGGTCATTACGGCCCCTTGAACTACGTAGTTAGCTCGGTTGGTAGCACGCTTTCTTTTCATGGCAAGGCGATGTGTACCGACGCAGGGGTCGCGAGTTCGATCCCCATGGTGACCAGGATTTGTTTCTGTCTATACATTGTATTTGTTTCGTCTTTGTTTCTATGGCCATTTCGCATTATCTTGTGTACCTTTAGTGTTAGTAGCAGCAGCAGCAGTAGTAGTAGTAGGTACAGTTAGTAGTTAAGTACTAGTAAGTAGTATAGTAGTCAGTAGTTAGTAAGTAGTAGTATAGCAGTAGTATAGTTAGTAGTAGTTTAGTAGTTTAGTAGTAGTAAGTAGGAGAAGTACGGTAGTAGTGCAGGAAAGTAGTAGTAATAGTAGGAGCCAGTAATAGTCAAGTAGTAAAGTAGTAGGATTAGCTAGAAGTAGTAGTAAGTAGTAGTAAGTAGTAGTGAGTAGTATGTAAGTTAGGTAGTACAGAAGTAGAAACGTTAGAAGATTAGTAGTAGTAAGTAGTAGTAGTAGTAGTAGTAGTTAGTCAGTAGTAGTTAGTTTAGTAGTAGTAAGTAGTAGTAAAGTAGTAAGTAGTGTTAGAAAGGTAGTAGTAGTAGTAGTAGTAGTAGTAGTAGTAGGAGCAGGTAGTAGTTTACGTAGTAGTAGGAGCAGTAATATGTAAGTAGTAGTATGTAGTAGTAGTAGTTTAGTAGTAGTAGTTAGTAGGAGTAGTAGTTAGTAGTAAGTAGTAAGCAGTAGAAGTAGCTGGTAGAATGTAGTAGCAGTAGTAGTAGTAAGTTAAGTTAGTAGTAAGTAGTAGTAGTAGTAGTAGAAAGTAAGTTAGTAGATAGTAGTAGTAAGGTAGTTAGTAAGTAGTAGTAGTAGTATAGTAGTAGTATAGTAGTAGGTAGTAGATAGTCAAGTAGTAGTAAAGTAGGTAGTAGAAGTAGTTGCGTAGGTAGTAAGTAGTAGCTAGTAGTAGCAGTGAGTAGGTAAGTAAAGTAGGTAGTAGACTGGTACTCAGAAATAGTAGGTTGGTAAGTACGTAGTATGTAGAGATAGTGTAGTAGTAGTTAGAAGTGAGTATTAGTCTAGTAGTAGTAAGTAGCTAGTCGTTAGTAGATAGTAGGGGAGTAGTATAGGCTAGTAGTAGTAGTAGTAAGTAGACAAGTAGTTTTTAGATAGTCGTCAGTAGGATGGTATAGAAGGTGAAAGTAGAGGGGGTAAGTAGTTAGTAGCTAGTAGTAGTAGTAGTAGTAGCTAAGTAAGTAGTAAGTAAGTACAGTAGTAGTAGAGTGTAGTAAGGAGTAAGTTAGTAGTAGTGGGTAGTAGGCTGTCGTAGTAGTAGTAGTAGAAGTAGTTTAGTAGAAAGTAAGTAGTAGTTAAGAAGTAGAAGTAGTAGTAGGTAGAGTAGTATGCAGTAAGTAGTAGAAAAGTAGTACGTAGTAGTAGTAGTAAGTGTAGAGATAGTAGTAGTAGTGGAGTAAGTATAGTTAAAGGGGGTAAGAGAAAGTAAGTACTAGTAAGTAGTAGTAGTAGAGAAAGTAGTAGTAGTAGTAAGTAGTAGTAAGTAGTAATGTAGAACGTTGAGAGGTAGAGTAGAGTAGTAGTTAGTAGAAGTAGTAAGTAGTAGAGGTGAAGTAAGCTAGGTAGTAGTAGTAGTTAGGAAGAAGTAGCTAGTAGTGGTAGTAGTAGTAGTA
>JAXRKP010002078.1:0-7500 GCA_037039925.1 Doris montereyensis
GACAACACATTTGTATTTTGAGGGCCAGTTATCTTTTAGTTCTCTGTTCTTAAGTATCCTATGTGTGGATGGTTACAGTGGTAATGTGTATGTTCTGTTGTTGTCTTCGTTTTATCCACGTCAACGTTTTGTGGCGATATCGGAGATTTCAGTAGGACATCGAACATTTATGGGAAAGTCCTTTCCACTTCGAAGTAATAATTTATATGTGCAACATGTGTACACTAAGCCTGCATGTTTAGGGTCATGTCATATGAGGCCTCTTGCTACATTAAAACAATAATTTTACCAAACGAAGCTATTAGCACCGAGGGGATCAGAAGCGATTTAACAACTCTCCTTCATCCAACCATATCCTCTGCATTCCTTATGGTCCTAATTAGAGACAGCTTTGTCAACTCTTTAATATTATCTTTAAAGAGTCTTTTTATGCTTGCTTGTCTTGCTGTAGCTGAACAGTAGTGTTGTGAGACTGTAATCACGACGAAACTGGTTCAAGAAGCCCCATGGCTGGCACAGGTGGTTTTCATAACGCTGTGCTGTCCAAGAAAGGTACTTCCACGCTACTTTCCTCACTTGACTCATCTGTGAATGAGTGCCCAGCTATAGGTAGAAAAAGATCTTGTCAGAGTGTAAGTACGGAAATCCTAACAGACTTGTGTACTGTATGCTCCCATTGGAGTTGAGAAGACTTCGAATGAAATGGCTGGCTTATGGATAAATGATGTACAGTCAGTGAGCCTGCACTTATGCAGTGGGATACGGACTATAAATTCATCTGTCCCCCCTTCCCTTTCCACACTTGGCTAAACCCCTTACATAGTAGTAATAAGCATTAATAAGGTACAAGTGAGCCCGAGTTCTATGTCAAAGATGTCAAGATTTCTTGGTAGTAAGTGTCTTTGAGGGAAAATCTAAACAAATAACAACTCTCCAAATCAGGCTTTCTGAGATAACCGCTCATGGTTGTCATGAATGGTGAAATAAACGACTAATCAACTAACGAAGCAACAAACAAAATCGACCAACCGACCAAGTATTCCACTAAAAGAATCAGGTAACCCTCTAAAAAAGCCAACCGACCAACCAATCAACTAACCGATGGACCAAACAATCAACCAAAAAGCCAACCGACCAACCAACCAACTGACCGATGAACCAAACAATCAACCAAAAAGCCAACCGACAAACCAAACAACTGACCGATGGACCAAACAATCAACCAAAAGCCAACCGACCAACCAACCAACTGACCGATGAACCAAACAATCAACCAAAAAGCCAACCGACAAACCAAACAACTGACCGATGGACCAAACAATCAACCAAAAAGCCAACCGACCAACCAACCAACTGACCACTGGACCAAACAATCAACCAAAAAGCCAACTGACCAACCAACCAACTGACCGATGAACCAAACAATCAGCAAAAAGCCAACCGACAAACCAAACAACTGACCGATGGACCAAACAATCAACCAAAAAGCCAACCGACCAACCAACCAACTGACCACTGGACCAAACAATCAACCAAAAAACCAACTGACCAACCAACCAACTGACCGATGAACCAAACAATCAACCAAAAGCCAACCGACAAACCAACCAACTGACCGATGGACCAAACAATCAACCAAAAAGTCAACCGACAAACCAACCAACTGACCATGGACCAAACAATCAACCAAAAGCCAACCGACAAACCAAACAACTGACCAATAGACCAAACAAAACAAAAAAGCCAACCGACAAACCAACCAACTGATCGATGGACCAAACAATCAAACAAAAGCCAACCGACAAGCCAACCAAGACCAACCAAAAATCCAACCGACAAACCAACCAACTGACCAATGGACGAAACAATCAACCAAAAAGCCAACCGACAAACCAACAAACAGACCAATGGATAAACAATTAACCAACAGACCACGGCCGATGGACCAAACAATCAGCAAAAAAATAAAAAAACAAAATCCAAAAAACCAACAAGACCATGACAAACGAACCAAAAAGCCAACCGACAAACCAACCAACAGACCAATGGACCAAATAATCAACAACAAAAATCCAACAAGCAACCAAAAGACCGACCAACCAACTGACCGATGGACCAACTAACCAACTGACCGATGGACCAAACAATCAACAAAAAAATCATGCAACCAACCAACTAACCAACCGACTTATCAATCAACTAATCCATCAATCAACTAATCAATGGACCAATAAACCAACGACCATCCAATCCAGCCAACCAATCAACCTAACGGTCATCCTAGTTACGGTAAACCATGGACGTCCAAACCAAGGAATTGTTTTCCGTTTTAAATCATGGGAGAGTTGAGTTGCCTCCTTCCATGAGCCATGCCAATCTAGACAATGTTTACCTTAGATCCGGGTAACTTCCTGTGTGGCTCCAAGTTGTCGGACTTTGCAAAAGCTAAACAAACTTGCCTCGATGTGATGTCTTTGCTAAGCCTGTATTGTGGTTATGGCAACAGAGAAAATAAATCTCATCAGTCATCATTTACGTCATGGTGAAAATTGTAAAATAAATCTATATTTTAGTAAATAAATACTATAGACAAGAGAGATAATGAGAGTACGGTAATCTATAAGCAACAAAATATCCACTAGAAGAGACTGGTTTTATTTATTTTTGTGTGTGTGTATGGATTGTCATTATGAGTTAAATTATGGACTCAATACTAGGAAAGTATCCCTTTAGATGCAAGCATAGATGAAATAAAAGTAAATGAGTTTATTTGCCTTCCTTATCTCGATATGCCTACATCCTTTATCCTCCAGCAGGCTGCTTTTAGCTCAAGAGCTCAACAATTTCCTTATTTAGTAGAATGGCCTGTGACACCAACTATCCACGTATCAGGACACACGTTGTCTCTGCTTAGCTTCATACACCCAGTCGTACACGGGTTAACAGGGGTTGTGCGACACGTTTGTATTTAAATCAAGGTACAAATGTTGGAGAAACGATTTGGTATAACGTTTCAACCACTAATGGTGTGGTTCAACTTCAAATGTTACAAATAACCAATGACGTCATGTCACACAGAGAGACAGAGAGAGAGAGAGAGAGAGAGAGAGAGAGAGAGAGAGAGAGAGAGAGAGAGAGAGAGAGAGAGAGAGCAGAGAGAGAGAGAGAGAGAGAGAGAGAGAGAGAGAGAGAGAGAGAGAGACAGACAGACAGAGAGAGAGAGAGAGAGAGAGAGAGAGAGAGAGAGAGAGAGAGAGAGAGAGAGAGAGAGAGAGAGAGAGAGAGAGAGAGAGAGAGAGAGAGAGAGAGAGAGAGAGAGAGAGAGAGAGAGAGAGAGAGAGAGAGAGAGAGAGAGAGAGAGAGAGAGAGAGAGAGAGAGAGAGAGAGAGAGAGAGAGAGAGAGAGAGAGGAAGAGAGAAAATGGCATTTCATGAGATATCAGTTTACTCTTAATTAAAGCAACTGCTGTAGTTTCTATCTAATTAGGCCGTTTCCCCATGACGTCATTTTGTTCCGAAAATCAGCAATTCCAAGTGGGATGAACAATACATTCTATGACCAAATGAAAAACAGTGAGGGAAGGAGGCCATGACAAAACGGGCCACTAAGGACATGAAATGGCTACCTACACTCTCATGAACAAAGACGAGACAAATACAACGGAATAAACGTCAATTCCCAAGTCACATTTCTCAGCCTCAGGACTATGCACAGTCGTCTCCATCAGAATATGTACCGCTATCTGAAAGTATTGGAATCAGAAAGGTGTGACTGTGGAGTGCCCACATGAACACTGAACAAATCCTCCAGCAATTTCCGCTCTACACACCAGGGAGAACAGCGATATGGCCAAGTGAGATCCTGCTAAAGACTACAACTTCATGGAGACATTTCACTTCTTGATTTGATCCGATGTAAAAGATATCGACGACGACGAAGAAGAACAGAAAACATAATATGAATGTCACAATCTAAAACTCTTGTCTAAATAAACGATAAATTCGCTTTATTTCATTTAGAGGTACAAAGTTTACAACAAATAGCATCTTTTTGAAAGTTGACATTTTGTTTTTGTGTAAAATTCCATGTAAAAAACGTGAATGTATTACTTCCATAATATGGGCACATGAATCGAACCTGTGACCTCCGGGTTGGCACCCTCTCTATGAAGCGAACGCTCAAAAAGAACCTTGCAACTACACTCCTCACAAAATAGGTTTCATTAACTACCAGACGTCTTTTGTGAGGACCCAATCATGATTAGCAGCGAAAGTTCGTGCCACTGATGTCCCTGCTTCATGATATTCTTGAATTAGGTCATTGTATTAGTTTAATGATCAGTACCCACGAACAATACATTACAACATAGAGTATACCTCTGAAGTAGAGTTCTCGTTTCTTGTTCCTATGGAGCGTTAATATCTTTGTCATAATGTCCTTACACATGACATATGACCAGTTTCATAACTCCGACGTCTCGAGGCTTGGATAAAGATGGATAAAGATGGATTTATAGCCCATATCCCCGCAAATATACAGGCTCATCCCTGAATAATTTGGGGAGGAAAGAAAGACAAGGAAAATATAATATTTCATTAAAAAAAAATTTGTATTGTCACACACATACACAAAAAATACATGAGCCGAATCATGTAGTGAGATGTACTTGGCCTTTGATTTGTTAACATGCGACTCCAGCAAGCAATGTACTGGTGGCAATTTGGAAAGGTAGGATAACATCCGGTCATCCTTCCACACAGAGTGGACTCAGATAGCATCCCAAATCACACCCAAGAAGACAGAGGATGACGTAGATCACACATGACAATGTTCCACTTCCACAATGAGTAGCACTGGCTATGTCAGTGGATGATAGAAGTAGCATTTCCCTCGCTGCGCACGGTATTTAACTAGCGTCACAATCCGAAGCTTTAATCTAAATAAACTTTGAATTTGCTATATTTTACCTAGACGTACACAATCTTCTTAAGATAATCTGTTTTTTGAAAGTTCACATTTTGTTTTCATGTAAATTTCTTAGCCAAACGCATGGATATATTACTTCCATAATGCTACAGGCGATTGTGACATAATGATTTATCTTCCTACTTGGAGTTTTGTCGCCAAAGACGCTTGCCATGAACATCCCCTTCCTTCAGTGACATCACCAAAATCCGCAAATCAATGTTCATCATTATCTTACTCTGGCTCACTGCACTCTAACCGCAGGCATCAGAACAAAGCAAAACAAAGCAAATCTTGGCACTTAAACTAGAGACAAGCCAACTCTCACAGACACCATGGCATTCAGAGTAGTATATTTGTTTTAATTCCAGGTCTTCTCTTCCATGGCTCCAAGTTGTCGGGATTTTTTCAACTGATAAAACAGGCAAATAGTACGTCAAAAATGCTTGTATACTGGCATCAAGGACCGAGTGAATCTGCAGGTACCAGGATGGTATTTATTTTACGCTCGGCTGCCAAACACAAGGAGGGAGTTTGGTCGATGGGATGTCCGCGAAGGCCATCATAAAAACGCCCCCTTCCCTGGCAACCGTGACGGTAGTACAAGGCCTGGTCTGGCCACGTCAGCGTCAATTAACCGTCAGAAAGGGATGGCGTAATCACATAGGTGACTGCAGCGGTTAATGAATCTTTTCAGTCCTAACGACAACCACATGTCATGCTTGAAAATAGGCGATCTATCATGTTGTCTATCTATCTATCTATCTATATATCTATCTATCTATCTATCTATCTATCTATCTATCTGTCTGTCTGTCTGTCTATCTTTCTTTCTATCTATCTATCTATCTATCTATTTATCTATCTATCTATCTATCTATCTATCTATCTATCTATCTATCTCTATCTATCTATCTATCTATCTATCTATCCATCTATCTATCTATCTATCTATCCATCTATCCAACTATCTATATCTATCTAACTATCCATCTTTATATCTATCTATCTTTAATATCTATCTATCTATCTATCTATCTATCTATCTATCTATCTATCTATCTATCTATCTATCTATTCTCTATCTATCTATCTATCTATCTATCTATCTATCTATCTATCTATCTATATATCTATCTATCTATCTATCTATCTATCTATCTATCTATCTATATATATCTATTTCTGTCTATCGATGTATATATATACATATCTATCTATCTATCTATCATCTATTTCTCTATCTATTTATCTATCTATCTATTTATCTATCTATCTATCTATCTATCTATCTATCTATCTATCTATCTATCTATCTATCTATCTATCTATATATATATATATATATATATATATATATATATATATATATATATATATATATATATATATATATATATATATATATATACATGTCTGTCTATCGATGTATATATATATATATCATATCTATCTATCTATCTATCTATCTATCTATTTATCTATCCATCTATCATATCTATCTATCTATCTATCTATCTATCTATCTATCTATCTATATCTATCTATCTATATATCTATCTATATATCTATATATCTGTTTATCTGTATATCTATATATATCTATCTATCTATCTATGTATCCATCTATCTGTCTATCTATCTATCTTTTTATCTATCTATCTATCTATCTATATATCTATATATATCTATATATCTGTTTATCTGTATATCTATCTATCTATCTATCTATATATCCACCTATTTATCTATCTATATATCTATTTATCTATCTATCTATCTATCTATCTATCTATCTGCCTACCTATCTATCTATATATCTATCTATTTGTCTCTTCGTCTCTCTATGCGTAAACATCTGCCAGTCTACCTGTCGATATCTATGCCTATATATCAGTGTATCTATCATTGTGTCTAAGAATTAAAACTATTGGTCATTAGTTGATGCCAATCTTCTGACACACGTAGGGGTTCCTGGCCCTATTTCAGTCGGGTTGGTATTTTTTCATCAATATGACTACGTGTTTTTCTTCGAAACAAAATGATTGCTGTTGTACATCTTTATCTATGTGCCTGTTCTGTATGCAACCTGTAATTATATTCATTCATTAAACTTTGTCAACAATTCTCTGAGCTATTCAGCCTTGTTCATCTCCCCTCCTCTTTGTAACAGATGACACACATGTACTTAACGTCGTGAATGGTGTACATTTCGCTTCCAGTCAAATGTGATTAAAAGGAAAAGGAAAAAAAAGAAAATGAAGAGAGAAACTCAGTGAAAAGAAAAAGTTGCTGCGTACTTTGGTGGTACATGTATGTACTCGCACCAGGACGCAACCCAAATGCCGTCATTTTGTTTTGTTAAACCTTTGCCTCAAAGTTTGCATAGGTCAAATTTCCCAATTGCTTTTCTAAGCCCAAGGGAAAGCCTATCCTAGATGTTTTCTATTCGAAATCTCATCTTTCTGAAGCAACAAAGACTAGAATCTAGATGTAGAGAAATAACATATTATTTGATTCCTATGGATACTCAGT
>JAXRKP010002078.1:15000-32500 GCA_037039925.1 Doris montereyensis
AACCCAACCCAAATTGTTTATCAAGCCTGTACTTATGAATTATACTCGCCCGCCCCCCCAACAAAAAAACAAAAAAAAAAGCAACAACAGAAACAACAACCAACAACAAAAATGAACAACACCAAAACAAACAAAAAACACAAAAAGCCAAAAAAAAGCAAAATAAGAAAAAAGCCTTCCAAAAACAGGCCCGAAAAAAACAAAGCAACAACACTGATAAAAAAATCACAACAAAAAACCCCTCTTAAACCTAACCCAACATTATATAACATTGATTATATCATAGAACGAGCTGTTTGCCTATTTTTAACACAACGTTTCAAACAAGTAAGAAACGCCGACGAAATGGCATTACATGTACTCCATTTCAACTAGATCTATCTACCTTCTCTTCTCTCTCATCCAACGCATGAAAGCCAAAGTTACACGCTGACTGGAGACGCACCTGCAATCTGCTCATTAAATGAGCTTTACGTTGACATTTATTTTTGTACGTTTGAAGGAATGCTTGTACATAAAAACATCTAAGGTAGCTGTACATTTCACACAAATTACGGAAAACTAAAACCTATCAACTGGTACACGCTCTTCCTCTTGTCTACGTTTATATTTTTATTTTTTTGTTCTCAATGTGTTTTGTTTTTTTAGTTGCTCATTTACAGTTTTTGCTTCAATTTGATTTTACCCACATCCACAACTAAGGAGTTTTGGTAGGAAATTTTTAAATTTTGCACGGACTGCCCTGTGAACAGCCAAAGGGTCATTAACGTGCACAAAGTGTTGTGATCTGCCCATGGGACCTCCTTTGTTATCGTCCGTCTCCGATGGGACTAGGCGTCGATCCCGCTACCTGGAACAGGAAAAACGAGAACAATACTCAACTTGTCAGAACTTGAGCCCACGACCGTCTGGTCGAGAGGCCGATACCTTGCCTCTGGACTACCGAGTCCCAGTTCATTTACGTACTTTGATGTTTCTGATAAATCCTTAAAATACTAAATATAGAACAGTAGTTATACTAACTGTGTACGTGAAGATTTACAATCTTTTAAATAAGTGGAAAGTATGAGCCCTCAGAAGCACAGTCGGTTGAGCGTCCGACTACCTCTCACGGCGCCCCAGTTTGATTCCCCAGTCCGAGCATTTTTTCTGGCCTGCCTGTCCTGTCGACCCAGCAACAAATGGGTAGAGGTCTATTCAGACTTAGTGAATGTAACATCAATGAGAAAAGAATGACAAACCACCCCATTGTGATGTATTGCTGTACAATTCATGACTCTACTCCTGACCGCCCTACACTCAACTTTGAGTATGAGACTTTTTCTCTCCTGTCCCAACTTGCTGGACTTGTAAAAGAAGACTTTGAATGCAAATTATATATCACCGTTTTGATAGGTTGAATGATTACTCCTTGATTTATTTCATTGATTTTCATCTTCCTCTCAGATGGAGTCGAGATAGTGGTTTGAATTATTCCCTGATGAAAGAGCCATTTTGTGTGACATAGAGTCATGTATGAGCGTCATCCGATTTCGTGTCCTTTGACACTTTAGTTTGTGTCGGTTGCAATTGGAGAGGTGCGGTGTCCAACCTACTTGGAATAGTTAGAAAAAAAAACATAGGACAGAAACCAGCGTTAATATGACGCTTGCCTGTTACGAAAATAAAAATGGATGTACTTTGAAAATGGGTGTACTTTGAAAATGGATGTACTTTGAAAAGGTTCTAGAAGAACCCCCCCCCACCCCCAAAGTGTCGGGTGTTCTCCTTTCTTTTTCCACTCGCATCTTCAAAGCAAAATTAACCAAGTCCGCTCATCTCAATTTTCAATCAAATTTCATGTTTTATAAGACCTTTCTTTTGTTCTTATTCACTCCTTGATATTCATATAACTTTAGAGCCCTAGTGAAGGCAGAGGCACGAATCTCATCTAGACTCAGACAGACTGACACGCCTGTGAACAGGCACTGACGAATGCACAGATAAACACTAATAAAAAAAATCAAGGTAAACAGGAGGACCAGAAGCGCGTGCGGTCTGTGTGAATCAGGAGTCCTGTGGCTTGCTTTCCACATAATGATCGGGGCTAAATAGCCTCATTGCTGGAAGGCACCGCCGAGAGGTGGGGTACACGATCGGGGTTTACCCTTCCATTCCCCATGGGAGGTCCGTAGAGGCAAGATGGCGGTTGTATTTTTCAACTGATTTAATTGTCTGCAATGTTGGTGTAACCAGTATAAGCTAATACAAGGGAGAGAAGCGCCCTGGCAAACGCCCACGAGTTAGGGGCTTGAATTGATCGCAAATGCGAGTTGGAGCCAATTTTGAATTATTTCAGCTTTTTCCATTTTCTCTGGGAAAATATTCCATAAAAAGTATAAATCAATTTATAAGATCTTGATTATTGTTTAGATTTCAAGCTGACAGGTAAACATGAAGCATCAATTAGCCACTTTTTTATTTAGATGTTTAGAAAAGAAATTCCATTCTAGTTACTTTATTTCTAACTCCCAAACCTGGAATGTCAGTATAGCCTCAACTTCACGAAATGCATTTTTATCCGAATTTCTGTTCAATATCATGTTCACCATCGATGGCACGATGTTTTCTTTTCTTTCTTTCGTTAAATGCTGATATTAAAATACGACGTCACGCAACCTTCCACTTCGAAAATGTGAGAGGCAAGACAATGTACCAGTTTATTAGATTGCAGACATTATTAATGATGCGAGTGTCCTTTCTATGTGTGTATATATGTCTTTGTAATCGGTATGGAATGTAAGCACGAGAATAGATTATTAAATATAACAAATAGATTTATTTTGAATTATAGACACAAGTAAAAAAGAAAATCTGATGTTTTCCAGATAAATTCTTAACCCTGACCTTTCACTTTTCTATTTGATTGCATGTGATATTGATTTGTCTTTGTATTCGGGAGTCAAACCTCATCACCCGGGGAAGTGCGTAAGGCATCAACCAGAGTTTTCCTATATGTAATGTCCCCGTTATGTTATCGGTCATCGCTGTATTATGGCAACAGTTAGATGCCATTGGATTCTAACTTGTATCAAACCTGCTAATCCAATTAATACCATGTAACATGATATTGCCACCTGTGTGTTTTAAAGAATTTTAAAAACAAATGGTAGCACAGAGAAAGATTGACATCTCTTCCGTACTCTATGTTTCAGCTGGCATGTACGTGGAAATTTGAAGAGATCTTTCAGAAGCAGGACATTTATAGGCATGGCACCCTTTTATTTTTCGTGTCTTCTATCTTTTCTGAAACTATAGATTGTGTAATTTATATGCTTTCGTAAGGTTAGAAGATTTCAATTTACCCAATGAAATCAATAAGTCTTTATAAGTAATAAAGTACATCGATAAAGTCAAAAATACATAATAAATAAATAAACAATTAGTTTAACAATTAAAGTCTTCATAAATAGAACAATACAAAACGTTTAAATAAAGTACATAAAAAATTCAGAAATGAATGAACGATTGATATAAAATACGAATTCATGTAATAAAAGAAGAGTAAATAAAAAACCGGTGAAACTTGGAAACAAGGAGATTGAAGATATACAAGCTTTCACATATCTCGGAAGTAAAATTACTCAAAATGGAAATTCTAAAGATGAGATCAAAGAAAGGTTAACAAAAGGAAGCAAAATATTTGGAATACTGAAAAATATTTGGAATTCTAGAAAAATATCTCAATCAAAACAAAACTCAGACTCTACAAATCTAATATTCTAGCTGTCCTTCTTTATGGTGCTCAATCTTGAAAACAACAAATAACATCTGCAGAAAGCTAGACACCTTTCAAAACAAATCTCACAAAGATCCTCAAAATATTTTGGCCAAGCACGATATCAAACAACGACCTTCAAGAAAGAACATCACTTGAGTCAATATCCAGATTGTGAGGAGGAGAAGATGGAAGTGGACTGGTCACATCCTTAGGATGAATGCTGATGCCGTCTCTAAAATAGCCCTCAGATCGACCCTCAGGGAACAAGGAAGAGAGGTCTTTTTTTTTTTTTAGCTAGAACCCCGGAGGAGAGCATCGAATAAGAGATGGACGTGGGTGCAGGTGACAAAATTGGCATCTGATCGTGTTCAATGGCGATCCACTGTGTCGGCCTTATGTGCTGCGGCAAGCACCACGAGGATATGTAAAAAATAAACAAAACATGAATAACACGATTTAACTACATATCCGAAACCAAATAAGTAAATAAGCCACAAAACAGGCAAGTAAATAGATAAACAAATAAATCGATTAATAAATATTGGTCATCACATGTGGCTATTTGACGTATGACATCTCCACTGAAAGCAGATGCTTTACTTCTGGATATTGTCTTCATCTTAGCTCTTGCCTTGAAGCCAAGCACCTTTTGTACACTGAACCTGAGTCACCCATTCCCACATTTGTTGATTGTTGGGTTGTGGAGCAAGTTGTTATCGTAGCAGACATTGTGATGCTTTGGAAGTTCCATGAATTTGTTTCAAGCCTGAGGTCTCCACTTGCGCAGCCGGTTGGTGCTTATCTTTCAACAGGTTTAAAAATGCTACTTTTGACAAAGTACAAGCTGTGCCTATCCTTCAACAGGTTTAAAAATGCTACTTTTGACAAAGTACAAGCTGTGCCTATCTTTTAACAGACTTTTGCAAAGTAAAATCAACAGGTTTAAAATACTTTTGACAAAGTACAAGCTGTGCCTATCTTTTAACAGATTTAAAAATGTTACTTTTGACAAAGTACAAGTACAAGATTTAAAAATGCTACTTTTGACTAAGTACTATCCTTCCTTCAACAGATTTGACAAAAAATGTGCCTATCTTTCAACAGGTTTAAAAATGCTACTTTTGACAAAGTACTAGCTGTGCCTATCTTTCAACAGGTTTAAAAATGCTACTTTTGACAAAGTACTAGCTGTGCCTATCTTTCAACAGGTTTAAAAATGCTACTTTTAACAAAGTACAAGCTGTGCCTATCTTTCAACAGATTTATAAATGCTGCTTTTGACAAAGTACAAGCTGTGCCTATCTTTCAACAGATTTAAAAATGCTACTTTTGACAAAGTACAAGCTGTGCCTATCTTTTAACATATTTATGAATAAAAATGCTACTTTTGACAAAGTACAAGCTGTACCTGGTTTTCAACATATTTAAAAATGCTGCTTTTGACAAAATATAGCTGTGCCTATCTTTCAACAGGTTTAAAAATGCTACTTTTGACAAAATACTAGCTGTGTCTATCTTTCAACAGGTTTAAAAATGCTACTTTTGACAAAGTACTAGCTGTGCCTATCTTTCAACAGATTTAAAAATGCTACTTTTGACAAAGTACTATCTGTGATTTCCATTCTCGACTTAAAAATCAAACTCAGCAACAGCCTTGCAGATTTTAAAATAAAAATTATATTCACGGTCAGGGGTTGAAATAAAAATATGTGCACTGACAGTTATACAGTTATACTCAAGAATTGATTTTGGTCAGTGAGCATGAAGAAGAAGGAGAAGACTTGGTTGTGAATGAGCTGTAGGCAGAATACGATTTTTATTAAAGTTATCACAAGGGGCTTAACTAGCAATTTCACTGCTGCGTTTTCATAGAGATGGGGATATTGAATGAATTCAACTGTTAGGTGATACAATACATCACATTATGATATACAGTTGGAATACCCAACCTGCGTATTGTGACATTCCCATTTTACTCTGACCCAAACTCACCATGAGATGACAAATACATTGCAATGAAACAAACAAACTTGACTAGATCTACATGCTGGGCGTGATACATTTCTATAAAGGGGGAGTTGACTTATGACAAACGTCGGAATCGAACCCTAGGTACCCAGGATAAGCACCAGAATTTTAATGTTTATGTTACAAGAACGTTTACCTTATTCCAATTCCTGTAAAAGATGATATGCAATTGGAAAGGAAAGGATATTTTCACAAATTGTAAAAACAAGACCACACAGTCTGTTTACCACTATAATTCATTGTTTTCAACTCATGAAAATTGTGTTTGTGTGCAAGCTGCCTATATAATAAGCTATGGGAAATTCCAGTCACTATTGAAACAAATTAGTTAAATAATGACAATTTCGTTGTGTTACGACACAAAAAGTAGACAATTTTCGTTCATTTCCTTCGTTGGTAGTAACATATAAATTGGATGGAGACAGTCGACAGCACTAAATCACCTTCCAGCCGTTGTTGTAGAAAAAAAACATAACTAAAAGAGAGAGCTGGAATCAGTAGCTACATTAAATGGGAACTGTGTGCTAGTGATTGACAATTTGCAGCCGAGATGAAAAACAGCTCTTGTTTGCGAAAGAAACAAAATGATTTAATAAGAAAGCTTTTAAACAAACTACACCTGAACGTAACTCCTATAGGTGGCTACCCACCCAGTTATTCTAAATATTAATTTCTGTTTGAGAAGTTTTAAAGAGGATTTATTCAAGTGCGCTTAGACGCCTCTTTCATCTTTCTTGAACCTCTGCCAGGTGAAAATGTATTTGCCAGTTATTCCCCCACACATAGCTTATGATCTCTTTCAACCGTTTATTATTATAAATGATATTGATCATTGACGTGAAAAGGAGTTTCTAAACTTCGTGTAAGGAATGGTAGGGGGGGGGGGGAGAGGTATAAATCAACCAATAAAAGCCACAAATAACAACAAGTAAAAATCCTACGTCATCGTCATCGTTATGGAAAATACCAACGATAACATCGGGGGTTAAAATAAAAAAGATGACTAAAAACCCCACAAAAAAAACAAACAACAAAAAAAGAAAGAGAAAAGAAAATTGAACAAAATGAAAACATCCTGATATAAAACATAGTCCTCTCTTTCTCAGAATAGAATAAAATATACATAAAAAGACGGCATAAAATAACAAGAAAGCAGGAAAATCACATCCGAAGAACCTACTGTAAAAATCACAATCGGCTGAAAGTCTTGGGAAATTTGGTGTAGCAAATTCAAATAACATCAGTGAAAGACGATAATGTAATTTTACATAATATTAAATGGAAACATATCGCAAACTCATTTATAAGTTGTACAGTACCTTTAATAATCTTCATTGTTAGCTTTGAGTTATTTGATTATTGTTATCTTTAGAATTGTGCATGGAAATCAATAAAGACTGGAATTCAATTCCATCTATCTATCTATCTATCTATCTATCTATCTATCTATATCTATCTATCTATCTATCTATCTATCTATCTATCTATCTATCTATCTATCTATCTATCTATCTATCTATCTATCCATCCATCTATCTATCCATCTATCTATCAATCTATCTATCTATCTATCTATGCCTACATACCTATCTATCTATCTATCTATCTATCTATCTATATATATATATATCTATCTTTCTATCTATCTATCTATCTATCCATCCATCTATCTATCCATCTATCTATCGATCTATCTATTTCTATCTATCTATGCCTTACATACCTATCTATCTATCTTTCTATCTATATATCTGTGTATCTATATATCTATCTTTCTATCTATAAAATCTATCTATCTATATCTATCTATCTAATTAATGCAATTTAATTTATTGCTACAGATAAATGTATAAAATAACTAGCATCGTACATCATATTGAAGCTATACAATAGATCAAAACCCTACTTTTCTACATAATCTTCTTCTATAGCCAGTGTCCACCCTTTAGTCCATACCATTTATCAGCCTGGTTTAAATTCTATCTATTTTTCAGTCAATACTTGATCTAGCAGTCTATTTATTTCTTCGTCGTTCTCAATATCGACGGGCTCTCAATGATTCTCTCACTGATCCTATCTATCATTATATTCCAATAATAATGATAATGACATTGAAAATATTGAGGATAATAATAATAAGGAAAATGATATAATAATGATCTTTAATAATAATAATAAAAATAATAATAATAAAAAAATTATCTTTAATAATAAATACTAATAACAATAGGAAGTCAATAATTAATAGTTTTAATTTATTGCTACCAGATAAATGTATAAAATAACTGCTGTACTCACTACTGAAGCTACACAATAGATCAAAACCCTACTTTTCTACATAATCTTCTATCTCGATAGCCAGTGTCCACCCTTTAGTCAGACCATGTATGCCAGCCTACTAAAATTCTACTGACTGTCTGATTTTTCAGTCAATACTTGACAGCAGTCATTTATTTCTTCGTCGTTCTCATATCGCTGCTGCTGCTGCTCAATACTACTGCTACTACTACTACTACTGCTGCTGCTGCTACTACTACTACTACTACTACTACTGCTACTACTACTACTACTACTACTACTACTACTACTACTACTACTACTACTACTACTACTACTACTACTACTACTACTACTACTACTACTACTACTACTACTACTTCTACTACTACTACTACTACTACTACTACTACTACAATTACTACTACTATTGTGTGGTGATACTACTACTACTACTACTACTACTACTGCTACTACTACTGCTGCTGCTACAGCTACTACTGCTACTACTACTACTACTACTACTACTGCTACTACTACTACTACTACTACTACTACTACTACCAATGATAATAATAATGCTGATAATATTGATATAATAATAATAATGATACTACTACTACTACTACTACTACTACTACTATTTACTACTATTAACTACTACTACTACTACTACTACTACTACTACTACTACTACTACTACTACTACTACTACTACTACTACTACTACTACTACTACTACTACTAATATAATAATAATAATAATAATAATAATAATAATAATAATAATGATAATAATAATAGTAATAGTAATACAAATATAAAGTAATAATGATATACTAATAACGATAATAACAATAATAATAAAAATGATAATAATGATGCAAAAAAGAGAAAGTGAAAATGAATACGGAAAATTGAAAGAAAACGAAAAGTAAAGAAATAGATTAGGGACAAAGATTAGGTGAAGATAATAATAAACGAGTATTATAGCTCGTCATTAAACTTCCCGACAAAATTGGATAAAATGAGAAATGCGTGAAAAGGTGGTATCGGACTACCAGTGGGTGTAAAGCGAGAAGACGGGTAAGACACAAGAACCGACAAAGATAGCACAATCTTCACAAACAAAGACAAAATATAAGGCGGAAAGACTAATAAGCATAATAATAATAATATGAAAGAATGAAAGAAAGAAAGGAAGAGGGGGGGGTTAGAAAAAGAGAGAGAGAGAAAGGGAGAGAGAAAGAGAGAGAGAGAGAGAGAGGTGTTTGAGAGAGAGAGAGAGAGAGAGAGAGAGAGAGAGAGAGAGAGAGAGAGAGAGAGAGAGAGAGAGAGAGAGAGAGAGAGAGAGAGAGAGAGAGAGAGAGAGAGAGAGAGAGAGTAGAGAGAGAGAGAGAGAGAGAGAGGAGAGAGAGAGAGAGAGAGAGAGAGAGAGAGAGAGAGAGAGAGAGAGAGGGGGAGGGAAGGGGGGAAGAAAGAAAACTAATTGAATACAAGATATGCAAGAAGAAAGATGGATAAAAATGAAAACTTCTGCTGAGCAGCATTGAAATGAATAAAGTAAAGGGAAAACGGACGAGACAGAACCAGAAGACTGGAGAACTAAATGAGACAAAACCTGGGATATACCGACGGTAGATTTTAAGGAGAGAACGACTGATTGATGAGAAAAGAGAGAAAGAGAAACGCCAAACCAACATAAGAACAGGAATACAGTTCTTTGAAAGGAAAGAAAAGAAAAGATAAGACGAGAAAAAGAAAACGCGGCAGAATCCAATACAAAATTCTTTCAATATGTGGGCACACTTGTAAATACAATAATATTAAATCCGTAAAACGCCCCCAGTCCTGGAGAATTTTGCCATTTACCACCTCACACACCAGTGCACACATTTACCACCTCACACACACCAGTGTACACATTTGTTCCTGATATTGAGATGGAATCCACCAAGACCCTGTCCTCACACCAGAGGTCGCCGCGAGCAAACCTCAAAGAACAAGGCGTAATGGAAGGAGGGACCCTCTGGGAAACGGCAAGTCCCGAAAGGGAGAAACCCAGCGTCGTGCAAGTTATTAAAGAAAAACCCCAATCACGTGTGCAGCCGGGTACCCCGAAGATTAAAGCCAGCAATGGTAGCGCCGAATCAGGTGCTTTGAATTTGTACCGCGCTTGTTCCACGGATGAAAGCGATCTGGACTCCAGTACATATTTCTTACTAGGGAAGTTCATTTAAGAACATCTGGCCTTTAGCCCAAAAACATTATTAGGGAAACGAACAGGTTCTTGTTCATGTTGTCAGAGTTATCTTGTTTTTTTGTTTCGTTTCCTAACGTGGAATATCAAACAAATTTTTTATGACACCATGCCTGAAATTCAGACGAGGTCTCTCTCTCTGCTGTAGACATGTTATGTAACGTACTGAAAGTTGCTCTTTTGCTTTGGTGTAATGTGTGCGAATACATCTTTGGATATCAATACAAATTCTTTGTCTAGCCTTTAAATAACAGGCGATGGGCACAAGGTCTACCTGCCAATATCGAATGCTCATACATTGAACTAAGACATTGTGAATACCGTTTTTTACAGAATATAAATATTGATAATACATATGATAGACCCTTCTCTTATTTTTTATTATATGTTCCTTACCAATGATTGTCAATGAGTTAATATCGAGTGGATAAAACAAAAAACCCAACCCAAACAATTACTACAAAACAAACAAACCCCGCACGAGACTTAAGGTGTCCACAACAAAAAATCCCAACTATTCAACAAAAATAACTGAATTTAATACAATCATGTCAAAAAGAATTATATCTACATTTGTCTACTAGGTTTCACAGCAATCCATCATGTAGTTTTAAAATTAACCCCTTCCACCAAGGTTGATCTAAAGAGTAAAAATACCAAAAATGCAAAATGGCCACCGTACTTGCAATGTTTTGTTTTAACTCTTCAAGTGATCAGTGGAGCCGCCGTGTTGAGTAGCTACTCTTCAGAGTTTTCTTTTTTCACCACGATATTACACACTGTATCTTCTCAAGGGTGAAGTTTTATAAGCACTGTTCTAACATTTCTTTCATTTACATTTCTGAGGAAGGGGACGAGTCCATTTCTGTAAACTTTTTCCTATAAGAAATCCCAAATTATGTTATAGTCTATGACAATTCAATTTAGATCAATTCAATTCAATTCAATTCAATTCAATTCAATTCAATTCAATTCAATTTAATTCAATTCAAAATGTCTTTATTGTCGGTAACATTATACATAAATATAGACATGCAGATTATATAAAAAGGAACTAAGTTAATATACTCTGATGGGCTTTTCACCGACATTTCAATAGAGAATATTAATAACTAAGGTTGGATTAAGAATCTAGTTTGTTAAATAAAGAAATATAATTACACAATTACATAGACAGCAAAATGACATAATGATAAACTTTACCATTCCATATCGAAATAAGATTTTTGAATTTATTAAAATTTGTTTCAGATCTTAATATGTTCAGGTAATTTGTTCTATAGAACTGCAGCAACATATTTAAATGATTGCTTTCCGAAAGCGGTGGTTCTGGTGTATGGATATTGACTAAATTTGTATATCTGAAAATTATATCTTCTATCTTTAAATGATATCAAATCTTGGAGATAGGATGGCGATAACTTGTGCAAAATTTTCAGTCTCAATGGCCATAGCACGAATTCTTTTCACTTTCAGGATTGGAATTTGTGCCGTCTCCATGAGACTTTCATATGTATTACTATAGTCATTGTATATGAATCTAAGAGCTCGTTCTTGTATTGTTTCTTATTTCGTTGTATTTGATGAAACCCAGCAATGGTAGCATCGAATCAAATGCTTTGAATCTGTACTGTGTTTGTTCCATGGGTGAAAGCATTCAAGTGATTTTGGTGAAATTCATCTTTAATGTTTAATTTGTTTCCATCATGAATGTAATCCCATTGGTTATAAGTTGTTTGCTCTTGTCAGAAACTAGTGAATATCCAAATGCAAACGTTACATTGAAATTTACCGTATAGACCTTTATTTACCCCTTCGATAGCATCTCAACTTAAAGTTTGTTATGTCTTTATTTCTACATAGAATTAAATGATATTGATCACACTAATGTAAAAATACATGTCATAGATATATGCGAAATATTGTATCACTCTATGGTCTGAAAAGGAAAAGAGGAAATATTGAAGTTCAAAGTTCATATACGCATTTGTCTAAATGTGGCCCACCCGATACATTCTGTCGAAGTTTGGAAATGTAAAAACTGTCCATCGTATCTAATTTAAGAGAACCTATGGCATTTTTGAGTGGCGTCAGTAGCGTAGCGGTTAGGTTGTCGGACTGGGGATCATGAGGCCCCGAGTTCGAATCCTAGCAAAGCCAGGTCCGACGTTGTGTTTCAGGAAATACACTTAACACATTTTCCCGACTCTGGTTACAAGTACTAGCTTGGGAGTACATACCTGTATCAGACTAGCGTCCTGGCCAGGAGGTGATTACTATAGAAACCAGGATAATCTCCGGCTCTATGGGCCTTAAGGGCCTTAAAGAAATAAAAAAAATGTTTCTTTGACGTCTTTTGAGTGCGTGTTTTTATTTCCTTTCTTTATCATTCATAAAATGTGTTGGAAATGGTGGTCTTGAAGTAGGATACCTGCCTGGCAAGACGTGTGTTCACGGTGTAAATCCCTGCATAGGTATTTCACTGCTAAGAGTTAACATGAACTGCATATTAAAGATCACAACACACACACACACACACACACACACACACACACACACACAGTATTTAAATTTAAAAAAGACCCATTCAAAACTAAATTCACATGTAAGCCAAAAAGAAAAATCATGAACAAAAACAAATACAAAAACAAACAAAAACAAAACAAAAAGCCCCCAACAAAAAACAACCACACAACACACTTGAAAAGGATGTCCCGGAAGTAAACAGAAATGCCCTTCCCCCTGACCAGCCTCCAAGACATTAGTACATAACTCTACATGCACGAAGAAAAATCTTTAGAAGACCACTATTGTTTGATGATCGTTCTTGGTAGCACACTAACCTCATTCAATGAAAGTGTGTTTGAAGAACTTGGAACATCATCAAGTTTATAGACGGTATAAAAAGAAATAAATAAATCACATCTTGCAACCCATTCACCAAGTTTGATCCAAGATGTACAGGATTTGACATCTCATCCAGGAGGACATAGAGAGGAAAGGCGCAGAGAACATTCATGCATGGGCTAGATAGTGTGGTATAAGACAGATGTGAACTCCAGACACACACAAAATCAATTCCTTAAACCAGATGAGATGTCGTATCTTTGAGATCTTCTTTTTCTTCTTCGTCTTTCAGCTTGTCCCGATGTGTGCTGGGTTGCCAGAATGAACGTTATTTCTCAATATATTTTGGTCTATTGCATCATTCTTGTTCACTCAGATTTCTCTCTTATCTGCATATTATATGCAATACATCGATATTTGAAATCATTTGCCATCTTTGAGATGCAACATTCTAAAGACAACAATAACAACAAAAACAACAACAACAACAACGTCGACAACAATAACAACAACAACAACAACGAGACATTGTTCAGTATCCGTAGACAAAAGTAAGCATAGACTTTATATTCCAAATTGCCTAATAATCTCTAGAGCAAAAGATTGTTCTAGAACAGTGGTTCATAACCTTATTAGAGGCACTGAACCCCATAAGTCTCGTTCGTGCATTTACCGAAAACTTCGTAACTGGAACAGACAGATAGACAGACAGACAGACAGACACACACACACACACACCTAAGCACACACATTGTGTGAGTCATGATCTCTGGCGAACCACTGAGATTGACTCACTGAACCCTTGGGTTCGATCGAACCCAGGTTAAGAACCACTGTTTTAGAATCAAGCCTAGGGAGCACGTAACTGCTATAGGCAAGTGTCAGGGTACGTGCAAAGTAAAAACCTTGAGCTGACCTAAAGCTGCGATGTCGCCGAGCCGCTGAAATATTGACTTTTTATCCTTATAGACTGATCAGAACAAAAGCAGTGGCCTCACCTCACAGTTCGCCCACAGTTTGATTCGAGTTGCGATAAAATTAGATTCTGGTATTATTTTTGGCAGCTCAAAGCCAGCAGGTCGAACTGAAATCATTTTGTGATTACTAAAGTTGCCAATTGTCGGTTAGCGGCAATTGCTTTTGGTGTGAACACGAGAGCTCTTGTAATCAACACAGCTCGTGGTAGTTCCAAAGCTCGGCTCGACAAAGCTTTTGGTGTGAACACTATTGCTCTTGGTAGGAAATTCCCAAGCTCGCTCGATTAGAAGCTTTTGGTGTGAACACGATTGCTCTTGTAATCAACAAAGCTCGTAGGAAGTTCCCAAGCTCGGCTCGATTAGTAGCTTTTGGTGTGAACACTATTGCTCTTGTAATCAACAAAGCTCGTAGGAAGTTCCCAAGCTCGGCTCGATTAGAAGCTTTTGGTGTGAACACTATTGCTCTTGTAATCAACAAAGCTCGTAGGAAGTTTCCAAGCTCGGCTCGATTAGAAGCTTTTGGTGTGAACACTATTGCCTTTGTAATCAACAAACGTAGGTAGTTCCCAAGCTCGGCTCGATTAGCCGTATTCCAAGTTGTCATGACGATGTTCAGGGTGAAAAATCGAGGTAGAATAAGGCCTAAGCTGCGCGTACCAGGTATACATATACATACATACATACATACATACATACATACATACATACATACATACATACATACATACATACATACATACATACATACATACATACATACATACATACATACAATATATATATATATATATATATATATATATATATATATATATATATATATATATAAAAGATGAGATAAGATAAGATATCCTTTATTGATCCTTAAACAGGAAATTATATTTATGTTTGTTGACATAACATTTAATATATGCCAAGATCATGAGTTTAGAGTGCATAAGCCAGCTGCTGCTTAAAGAGATCCTAGGGGATCCGGTGAACAACGCTGTGCATACGAAACAAATTAAAATTCTTCTTTATGAAGATACGACTAATGTTCACGTAAAGTAAAACACCTTATGTTTGTATGTTTGTAATGATAACAATCACTCTGTTCATCATAAGAAAAGGTAGAAAAAGAATCCCATTACGATCAGATCGCACACAATCAGCAACACAGGTCGCAAGGCTAGAGGCAGGCGAATGCATGGTGGGGGTTTACGTGACATTATCACGGAGAGGATGCGGTCAAACACAGGCAGAACTGGGTGGTGCTCTGTGCGAGTGGGAAAGATTCCTTGCCACTGTTATTTACAGGACGTTTTCGCTATATTCTAAACAAAAGTATACCCTCCCCCAATCCCGTTTTCAAGGAGATAAAGCAATAACGACAAACAATTAAAATTATAAACAAAGCATCCGCCTCACCCTCATCCCCCCCCTCCCCCCACATTCCCTCAAACCCAAGAAGACGCGCTGCAATAACGTAAAAAAACAAGTCAACCACAAAAAGAACCCCCACCCCAAAAAAACAACAACGACAAAGAAACCCAACAAAAAACAACAAAACAAGTAACACCTCCACTCCACTCCCCCCACCCCCTCCGAACTCAAGATGACCTCCAAAGATATTAGATAATACCATCTTATATGACGGAAACTGACATTCGCTTTTATCAAACTGCCATGTTTCATATCGTGTCAGATGCTATCATAGCATCACTATTCGCGTCAGATAAAGGTTGCATATTGCAGACACTATAGAGTTGTTATTGTCCCTGCTTCGTGATTTCTTCCTGATAACATTGATCATTATGAAAGACTCATTTCACTATATCTACACTATAAACACATGGTGAAGTAAAACAAGTTCCTTACTCGATGTTGAGCATAGGGGGAACCAGAGCAGATTCTATACATCCCATGCATAGAACATACAGTAATGTTTCTTCAAGGCCGTTACGGCCCATAGAGTCGGATCTTATTCCGGTTTCAATAGCGTGAAGCGAAACAGTTGATCATAATCACCCGCTGGACAGGACGCTAATCTGACGCAGGTTTTTACTCCCAAGCTAGTGCTTGCATCAATCTGTACCTGGCTTGGGTGGGGAAAATGCGTATTAAGTGTCTTTCCCAAGGAACACAACGTCGGGCCTAGCTTTACCATCCTTCGAACCCGGCATCTCATGATCCGCGTAATGTCAAAGGAAAGACACTTAAAAATATTAAAGCCCCACAGGAACAATGACAAGACAACAAATACAAAAGAATAGATAGAAAAACAATCTTGGCCATCATGGGGATTGAACCCACGACCTCTACCACGGCATCCATCGCCTCGCCATGAAAAGAAAATGTGCTCCTAACCGAACTAACTAGCTACGCGCCTATGGGGCTTTAATGATATTTCATGTCATTTCCTTCACTTCCGGCATGCCCCATTGCCTCACTGTTTGTCTTTAAAACATAATTGTCGTAGTTTGCCAATGCCATTTTTTCCACGTCACTCTTTCACTTGCCGGGCATGATTGGGTATGAACTAGGGTCGCCTGTATGGTAGTTGACCATTCTACCAACTGAGCTACAGCCCTCTTAAAGCTGCAACTTAAATAAAAAAGATAAAAAAGGTATTCTTTTGACACTGTCCATCAACTTGAGTTAGTCATTTCCGGAGCAGGTGTGCAGCTGTGAGTAAACGCCATCCCCGCACCTTTTATAATAGGTAATGGTAGCCGTACATCACTTTCATTAAACCAATTCATGGGTTTGATGCTCTTCCATTGCTAATCCTAGGAAATCTTCCCCATTTTGGTTGGTAAGACAGTAAATTTTTCAAATACTTACCAAGCCCCCCTGATTGTGTTTTGCTTCTTCTCATTTGACGCAGCCAGGGGTCTGAAGGTTTTTGAGTGCATGAAAACAGATCTGACTATGAGACAAGCTGAACTTACGGTAGTAAACAAAATTATTAGACGAGAGTGTCAGTAGTCAGTATAGCAGCGAAGGCATACGTTCAGTCTTCTATCATTAACTTCGTAAAACACGTTACGCTTTTTAATGAGATTTTTCTTAACGTTTCATTTAGGATTGTATTAGTACTAGTAGTAGACTTTTCAGTCATTTCAATCGTGTTTACGGTATTCACTATTTCCCGCCCATCCCAACTATTTCTTCTCTCTCTTCTCTTTCTCTCTCTCTCTCTCTCTCTCTTCTCTTCTCTCTCTCTCTCTCTCTCTCTCTCTCTCTCTCTCTCTCTCTCTCTATCTATCTATCTCTCTGTCTCTGTCTCTGTTTCTGTCTCTGTCTCTGTGTGTCTGTCTCCGTCTCTCTCTGTGTCTGTATGTCTGTCTGTCTGTCTGTCTGTCTGTCTCT
>JAXRKP010002078.1:40000-57500 GCA_037039925.1 Doris montereyensis
AGAATCTTGCAAACACCAACATCACCGGGCCCTGCATCTCCATTCCTTCTCTCAAAGTAAAGAGTTTCACACGTGACCATAAAGTAATGAACCTAAATTACGTACTCTCTCCTTCCCATTGTGGAGGAACAGCAACTAGCCTAGAAAAAAGCAACTAAAGTAAGATATAGAAAAACGGAATTCAAATTCTTAAATATTATAACATAATTTAAGAGAAATTGTAGCAATTTAATAACGATGCCTTGACGTATTACATCTTTTCTTTTTATTTGCTTTTTTGAATCACCTTATTTAGAGCGATTGGACAGTTAAAATAGAAAGCTGCTATCTGAAGCAACAAATTGAATTTACAAACAAAAATTACAATGATTTGTTGCTTTGTTTAGTTATTATAGATAAGGTTTATTGTAATGCTTCTTGTACACATTGAAAATCAACAGAAAACAAGTACAGAAATGATTTTTAGCAAGATTTAGGTATTGAATAGATTGGTGCTTCCGTTTCATTGAAACTTCATTGATATCTTTGCGTTTTAAAGTGAGGAACATGACGTACACCCTGTGATAGATCTAGATTGAGATCTACATCTTTGTCTTGTTGATTTGAGATCGAAGGTCTAGATCTAGATTCTATGTAAATTCTAGATCAACTTGCATTAAGAGGTCTCCTTACGAAGTGAATAACAAATAAGGTATCATCACATTACAATTTATATTTGTTAACATTATGATTTGATATCCCTACTGCTATTACTAGAATGATATTGTGTGAAATGTTAATTTAGATTCATTTATGAATATTCAGATGGAGATTTTAGATGCATACAGATCTAGCTCTAGTGTCATTTAAGTATGTTTATCATTGTTATAGTCGGCTTGTATCACAAACAAAAGGATTTTCGCAACGCGGTGTAACCTATATGCGACTTTCTGATGTACCTCTAGATTTAGATTTCCAATTCACAGAATGATAGACCTGGCCAACAATTTGTTTCTATCCATGCTTGGCCTCGTTCTAGAAATTTTAATGGTAAGGTAAAGCTGTAGTTTATCAGACACCACAGAAGGGTTGGTAGATTTACGGCATTTTTCTTTTGGCTTTCAGTGACCAACCCTCACCGTTTCATAATCCTAACCCCAACCCTAAACCCCCTTTTTGTCAAGGTTGAACAATGTTCGCACGGTATAATGCAAATGAGCCAATGCTTAAAATCTTCAGCTATAGATTCTTGATCTACAAATTTTAAGCTCAGATACTAAAAAATACTGAAAACTGTATTACTCTTTAATTTGACTGTATGACTGTAACAATATTCTTTTTTATGGTTCATCCAAGCGCTCTAACTAACAAGTTCTTCATATTTCCTTCGCACAATTGAATACGCACAATGCCGCTATGGGTGAATACTATTATAAACAAGCAAATTATTATACCCTGGGTCATATCAAGTCTGATCATTAGATCGAGTCAGTATTCAATGCTGAGGAGACGCGGGTAGACGTGAACGAAACAATTTCAACTTTTTAATCATTAAATGGCGGAATAAATGAATACAAACTCTACTCAAAGGCGGGCAACAATGCAATTTATATTAATTTAATGTCATTTCTGGTAGAAATTTGTCTCAAACGAAAGCGATCATCATCATCATCATATTTGTGACATGTGCTATTCAGCACGTTGCCGATCATCTCTCCATGTTCTATCTTCAGGGCTTCTTGTAAAATCCCAGTTGGTGATGATATCGGACGTGTTTTGTCTTCATGCCGTTGGTTATGTGGCGCGTTGTCTGCCACGAGCTCTTGTCCCTTCTATCAATCCAGATGTTGCTAGTTTTTCTAATCCATTTTGTCTCGCCACATGGCCAAACAATCTCATTTGCCTTTTTTATGTTCTTTATAAGTTCTCTTTCTTTTCCAATTTTCATTAGAACTTTCATGTTTGGTGATTTTGCTGTCCAGGGGATTTTCAATATTCTTCTATATATCCACATTTCAAACGATCTTGGGGTGAATTCAAACTCACATGCAAAATAGAAAATATGATTACTCTTAGTGGCCTAGCAACAGAGCCTTTGGCAAACAAAGAACGATCAACGCAAAATTAAATTATAATTATAGAGATTTAAATCGTATTACCACTGAGCCTAATTGTTAAATGTGATTTAAAGCATTAAGGTGATTCAAACTTTAGAATATATGCCGCAATTTTCAAATTCAGACGTTAAAAAACCCCCCATTATAATATAATGCTATTTTATATATGATATCTCAGTTTCAAATCACATGAATTAATTGATCATTTTTATATTGCTCATTTACGCATATCTCAGTCGGTCTTTTCAGTCTGACATGTAGGAAACTATTTGGAAAACTTCAATAAATTTCCCCACAAAGTTGAATTTCCATGTTCGACAATCCAAGATTATACTCATTCTCCTTACTTCTTTCACTCTTTCACCTTTCATCTTGCTTTTTATCTCTTAATTCATCCTGAAATCACCGCATAAAGTGGACAATGTAATTTCAATGAGACAAACAAAAGCTGGTAGGCCCTACTTCTTTTCTCTCCATGTTTCATTTACCTTTCATCTTGCTGATTCCTCTTAATTCACCATGAGATCACGGCATATGGTGGACGTGGGAAATTTCAATGAAACAAACAAGAAACGTCTCTTGGTCATCCAATAATAGCATAGCAGGTAGTGAAATGGCATTCAGGCATAACCAGGATGAGAATGAAGACAGCAGCAAAAACGAAGAGGAAGACACGAAACAGGGGTTTGATGCGACCAATCAGGACTCGGGTTGTGTTGGAGACGAGGCAACGCTTACCTATGGCCTACTTCGTTAGCAATCATTGCATTGCTTTTGAAAGTTTAACCCGGTCCGTTGGCTTTTTTTTTTTTTTTTGGATTTAGCTCATATCTCATTATGGCAACGCTTAAATTTATGATCAAATTTATGAACAAAAGTTTTCGTGTTAAAATAACGAAAATTCAAAAATTATTGATGACTGGAGTAAAGGTTTTCAAATAGATGGTTTCTGGTTGCCAATTATTGATTAGATTTTCAAATAAATGGTTTCTGGTTGCCAATTATTGATGACTGAGGTAAAGGTTTTCAAATGAATGGTTTCTGGTTGTCAATTATTCATGGCTGGGGTAAAGGTTTTCAAATAAATGGTCTCTGGTTGCCAATTATTGATGACTGAGGTAAAGGTTTTCAAATGAATGGTTTCTGGTTGCCAATTATTGATGACTGGGGTAAAGGTTTTCAAATAAATGGTTTCTGATTGCCAATTATTGATGACTGAGGTAAAGGTTTTCAAATAAATGGTCTCTGGTTGCCAATTATTGATGACTGGGGTAAAGGTTTCCAAATAAATGGTTTCTGGTTGCCAATTATTTGATAACTGAAGTAAAGGTTTTCAAATAAATGGTTTCTGGTTGCCAATTATTGATGACTGAGGTAAAGGTTTTCAAATAAATGGTCTCTGGTTGCCAATTATTGATGACTGGGGTAAAGGTTTCCAAATAAATGGTTTCTGGTTGCCAATTATTGATGACTGAGGTAAAGGTTTTCAAATAAATGGTCTCTGGTTGCCAATTATTGATGACTGAGGTAAAGGTTTTCAAATAAATGGTTTCTGGTTGCCAATTATTGATGACTGAGGTAAAGGTTTTCAAATAAATGGTTTCTGGTTGCCAATTATTGATGACTGAGGTAAACGTTTTCAAATAAATGGTCTCTGGTTGCCAATTATTGATGACTGGGGTAAAGGTTTCCAAATAAATGGTTTCTGGTTGCCAATTATTGATGACTGAGGTAAAATTTTCAAATAAATCGTTTCTGAATGCCAATTATTGATGACTGAGGTAAAGGTTTTCAAATAAATGGTTTCTGGTTGCCAATTATTGATGACTGAGGTAAAGGTTTTCAAATAAATGGTTTCTGGTTGCCAATTGTTGATGACTGAGGTAAAGGTTTTCAAATAAATGGTTTCTGGTTGCCAATCTAGTGTGTGGTTGCCACTAAAGAAAGTTTATCATTATTTAAAGTTAATCATGCTCAGGGACGTGTGGTTCGGAGATAAAGCTTGCTACCTTGTACCCTGGAAATATATTATGTATCTCCCAAACGCACGCATATACTACGTATGTACTGGGCTTACAACTGTCGCGGTATCCGGACTGCTTTATAAAATCGTAGGTAGGGGTTCATCTAAATCTGTTCATTACAGGTCGCGAAAGATTCGAAAACCGTGGCTTGCGTAGAGGTCTTACGCCTACAGTTTGTTCTTTAAAAGATGAACCCCCCACACACACACAAATAAACAAGGACAACAACTACAAAATAACCCCTCCAAAGCAATATCACCACTGGTCTTATTAACTAGTTAACAAAAAACGGACGAGCAACAGTTTATGCCTCGTGATTATTTTCTTGTACATAATAGCAGTTTGACATCCATATCAAGTTCTAATAATCTATTCTTCACACGTTTTGTTTTAATTTCCGTCATCATAAAATTACACGTATGTGTCATGTTCTTTTCCTACCAAAGAAGGTAAGAAGGTAATGCTGTGACCTTGCCTTCAAATCAAGACTGAAAACACACAAGCCCTTATTGATGAAATGCTTGTCGGAGAGCGTAAATGGCCTGTCTGTGTGATATGATAGTTTTCTTTCGTGGCAAGGGTATGGACATATTTAATTTTCCTATCGTCATGGATCATTTTTGCATTATTTTACCTTATGGGAATATTTAATTTCCCTATCGTCATTCATTTTTGCATTATTTTACCTTATGGGAATATTCAATTTTCCTATCATCATGTATCATGTTGGCATCATCTTATCTTATGGGAATATTCAATTTTCCTATCGTCATGGATCATTTTTGCATCATCTTACCTTATTGGAATATTTAATTTTCCTATCGTCATGTATCATGTTGGCATCATCTTACCTTCGGTAGCAATGTCGGTAGGGTAGGGCGTTTGACTCCCATTGTGAAGAGACCAGTCGGTCAGTTTATTCTGACCATCCTGTTGAGCCAGCATCAAAATGGGTAGCTTTGCCTATTCAGACTTGGCGAAAGTAAAGCATCCGTGTAAAGCAATGACAAACTACCCCAAATCTGTGCTGCACTCTTTGATTACCCGATGTTCAACTCGAAGTATGAACACCTTATTTCGATCTTATTGTACTTCGTCATCAATTAAGTGTGTCTCTATACGACTTACTTTTCAAGTTTCTTTTCGACACGTGTCGAGAAATACTCACCTCCTGGTCCAGGTAGGTGGCTCTACAGCTTGGCCCACCGGAGACAGACGATAAAACGGAGGCCTGGTGTGCTGATCACAACACTGTGCTCGTTAAATATCCCTTGGCTGTCTACAAGGCAGTACGGGGACAATTTAAAAATCCTATAAAATCCCCTGAGATTACCTTAGTGGGTAAAATCAATTCAAATCAGATAATTGGTAAATGAAATATTACTTTTCTCCTCTTTTGTGCTCTTTTCTTTTACATTATTTCCTCTTTGTCTTGACGTTTTCTGATAGAAAAGCGTAAAACAATATCTATATGTTCCTTCTTTATTTGTCTCTTTCCCAACTGTCGATCCACACCAAATAGCAGGATGCCACTATAAGCAAAGCGGAGACTGATACGAAAAAAAATGCAAGCGTTGGCTACCAAAGAGGATGACCATAGCAATCAGGGTAGCAATGAATCGCTTGATGAATTCACAAAGGCCCGAAATGAAAGTGGGAAGGCCCAAGAAGAAGATGTGATGACATTTGAATGGGAAGAAGAGTTAGCGGAATACGATGAGCCGGACGTGTATCCTTCAGAAAAGGATTACAAGTGGTTTGAGGAATTGGTCACCGACTCTGAAGATGAAGAAGAGGAAAAGGTCAAGGAAGAAGCTGAGGTGGAGAAAGATCAAGAATCAGAAGAAAAGGCTCAAGATGTCAGCCAGGAGGTAACGAAAGAAGAAGCTGATACAGATGATAAGGCAAAAGAAGTTATTGTGGAGGAAGGCGAAGAGGAAGAGTTTGTGCTTCATAAACTGGAGGAAGAAGAGGAGGAAGAGGTTGTTGAAGCACCAAAGAAGAAGTACAAAACAATCATGGTACAGAGACTTGTTGAGCGCCCACCAAAAAATCCATTACGAGCCTGACAAAGAGCGCGTAGAATTTTCTCAGGGATCAGCGATGCCTACACGTCCTTTTGAATTTCTGCATTCTTTCGGATATGATTGCCAGAGAATGAGTAACATTCATGTTCTGGATGCGGAAACGCTTGTTTTCATGTCAGGATTTGTCCTGACCTTTTACAATCATCTAACCTCAAAGAAAACTTACCTGAGGACGTTGGGAGGCTCCTCGTTTGGTGCGTTAGCTATACACCACAGTAAAATGCTTTTTGCCGCCGCTGAGAAGGGAGAAAAGCCTCTCATAGGAATATGGTCGTGGAATAAACTCCAGTTGTTCAGGAAATTGGTTGAGGGTACTGAAAAGGTATACGCGTCCATTAACTTTAGTCCTGATGGAAAACTGCTGGCATCTCAAGGAGGAGATCCGGATTATCTCATAACTGTCTGGAACTGGTTAAAAGAAACACCCGTTCTTCGAGTGAAATCTCACGCTCAGGATGTGTACAGAGTGACATTCTCAAAGGAACTGGCAGGCTTACTAACAACATCGGGGGTTATGTCACATAAAATTCTGGAAAATGGCCCGCACTTTCACGGGCCTCAAACTCAAAGGTGACCTCGGGCGATTTGGGAAACCGAGCTGACGGACATAGAGGGATTCGTGGCAATGCCTGATGGGAAGGTAGTCAGTGGTTCTGAATGGGAAATCTTCTGATCTGGGAAAATGGACTAGTCATAGCAGAGTTGTGCATTAGCAACGACGTCCCCTGCCATAAAGGCAATGTGCGATATATTTCAATAGTTGAAGGTGATTTCTACACAACTGGCCAAGATGGGATTGTTAAGGTTTGGTCTTTTGAGGCCGTAGATACGGCGGAGATCTACACCACGGAAGAAAGTTTAAAAGTCCCGCTGAAAACCATGGCTAAAGTGGTTGTGCATGAAGATTCGGACATCTGGTCGATTGTGCCCGATTTATCCAGTAATGATTCTTATTCTGTCTTTTGGTTTGCTCAAGATGGAAAAGGAATTATTTGGAAAGTAGATCTGTCGTTCTTGAATACGGCCAAGGAGCCACATATAGTTTTCATGGCACATGGTGGTCCAGTTGTTGCGTGTGCAACGTCTCCCTTCACGTATTTAATGACCACTTTAGGAGCTGACGGCGGGGATTAAGTATGTACGATTACGTCAGAAAACAAATTGTGGCCACTCGCGTCTTCAACGCCTCTGGGTCGTGTCTACTTTGGCCGTCTCATGGAACAGATACTCACTGCAGCACTTTATTATGTGGTTTTGAAGACGGTGTGTTACGCGTACTCAAATTATCGCAGTGGACAAATAACCAAAACGAAACAATAGTTGACCGCCTACCGTTTAAACTCATTCTTTACAAGGCATGGAAACCTCACAGACGCCGTGTCTCAAGCATGGTGATGGATACTGTTGGCGAGCTCCTGATTACTGGCAGCGAGGACGGGACCGTTTTTTCTTCAACGTCAAAGACGACTTTAACCCGTTGCTGTATGTAGCTCTACCTGGATATGAACATATCCGTCGCTTACTTTGGTCAAAAGCTATTGGCAAAGAAGAAACAGAAGAAAAAAGAAAAATAATTGCAATCTGTGATGGAGGTGTCATTCAACTTTTGTCGGTTTCAAAGATTGCTAACTTCGACAATGTTGAGTCCTATTTCTCCACTGAATCCAAGGTATTGAGTTATATTACTGTCAAGAGTGTAAAGTCCGTGTTGAGACACAATGAGGAGTTGGAACGTATTCAAATAGCTGAACAAGAAGGAGGCTGCTCTGGAAGCCGAATTACGGCAGTTAGTTGAAGAAAAGATTGAAACAAAGTCCCAACAGGACGTAAGGCTGTTGATGGAAGCTGAAGAATTGGAAAAGGAGATAGCCAGTCAACCTAAACGCAAGGAAAAGAAATGGGAACCTTACATCCCGCCAACACCTAGTCCTATTCTTGAGGTTCTTCCCGACCCTCTAGAGTCAGATATTGTGAATGTTACCATGGGAGAATATGATACGGGATATGTATATTCTATAAGACTGACACCATTAGATGAAACATCACTGAATGAGCTGGAGACTGAGCATGAACCGGTTGACGCCAACGCCATCGAAGACTGTGATGACGTGGCTGTCACCAGGGTTGTGTTTACCGCGGGGGCGACAGGGCTGTCTTGGGTTTTCAAGACGGTCGTCTGAGAGTTGTTGACTTGGGAGTGCCGTTTGATGTAAAAAATATGAAATGTCATTGGACAGAGGGCATTCACGATCTGGTGCGTGGAGAAATCACGTCCATAGCCTTTGATTTGGATGAAAAGTTTTTGTTTACTACAGGCAATGACGGAAATTGCTTCATGTTTACAACTGACAGCGAAGACGGAGCTGCATTTTATTGTGCATCTATCCCAATGGCCAATGTGCCACTTCTCGAAGAACACGATGTAGCCGACATTGTGGACCATGATGACTACACTCTTGAGGATACTAAGAATATCGCGAAAGAGATGGCTATCCTGGCAGCTGCCAAAAGGAACAAACTTGCCAAGAAGGAAGACATTAGTCTTCTTCGAATTCAGTTTGCCGATATCGTCCGACGGAATAACGAGATGCCTCAGGAAATTCGTCTAACACCTGTAGAATTCACCATGGCAACTGACAATATTGCCCGTCATGAAGAGACGATGAAAGAATCGCTGGCACAGTTGCACAAGGAAATGGCTTGGGAGTCTGAAAAGGCTACCATTGCCCTGAACAAATTGAAGACGTATTACAAGGACCCTATTGAGTGTGAACAGTTTGTGTTGAAGTCTTTTGACTGCGAAATGAAAGTAACGTCGTTCCGTCTCACCCACCTGCCAGAGTTTTATTACGAGGCTATAAGAACCTACAAGACACACTTACAACATCACACAAGCATAGTTGATACGCTCCATGACTTTCCATCAGAAATCGATATAGTTAAACGTAAGGATGAGTCACGCCCCAGACGGAAGCGAGGAATGGATAAATTTGTCTATCAACGCATGGTCCGTTTGTGGCAGAGACGTCAGAAAAAGGTGCGGAGACAAAGGGAATGGGATGATTTCCTGCTAACTGACCCAGCAGGAAAAGAACTCGAAGATGATCTCTTTATGATTCAGGAAGCTCGTGAAAAGATGGGTGACCTGAAACTCCAAACTAGTGCTGATTATAAAGTTCCGTACCATTTGAAGCTTACCGTTAACAGAGCAAGAAAGCGCTTAATTGATTTGGAGGAAAAGATTTACGATTTGAAGAAATCCTTCAACGAGGAAATGCTGCAGCTCAGAGATTACAAAATACAGCATATTGTACGTATGCAAGAGTTTAGGTCAACCATAATATCAGCACAAAAGACTCTTCCGAAGGAAATGCACCGGCTAGTTCCGTCTATCTGCGACATGACACTTGAAGAGAACCCTTTCTCGTTCACTTCTTACACGCGACAGGACATTTTATCTTACAAGTTGAGAGAACAATTGAAATCAGATAACACCACCGACGACAAATCACCCAAGACCAAAAAGATGGAGGCCGTTAAGAGGCGTCCGGGAAGACCTGCTCCTGTTCTACAACAACTTACCGAGAAATCTTCAGTTATCCCTGAGACAGACATTGGTTCCTTTGTTCAGGTCGTCAGTTTTCCTCCATCTGATTTACAAATTCAAATTTCGCAAATTAAGCTAAAGGAGGCAATCTTTCATCAAAGTTATAACTTAGAACGAATCGAAAAGGAAAAATTTAGGTTTGACACCCTACTTAAGCTGCTGCGCCACAGAAAGGTCAAGTTAGATTGCTACATGAAAACAGCTGAGAGCACCATGGTGCTCTGACGGAGGAATTCTTGCAGGCTCAGAAATGTCAAAGCGTCGAGTCGAAATTAGAATGCATCATCTCTGGTGCCACAAAGGAACAGAAGGTGTGTACCATATCATTAAAAGCTATCAATAAACAGATCGATAGCAAAAGGAAGGAAGTTCAAGAAATCAGCATTAGAGAAATTCGCTGCTGAAAGAGGTGCAGGACATAGCTGGCAAGGTGCCTCAGTATGAGAAATACCTTGTAAGAGTCTTTAAGAAGAAGATAGATAGGCATAAGAAGATCAAGAAAAAAAGTGAAGATGATGATGACGATGATAGTTCGGAATCCGATGAGAGTGACGAGAGCGATGATCTCGAAATGGACGAAGACGATGAAACAGACGATGATCTAGACGTCGACCTTCCTCCGCAAGATTTGAATCTGGAAATTTACGAAACCGTCGTTGAAATCCGAGGCAGACGGTTAGACGTTGACGACCTGGAGGAAGCCGTCAAGGCGTCCATTGACGAGTTTGTCAATCAGGCCAACGGGTTCAAAGGCCGAATCAGTGCGGCACAGAAAATCCTGACTGACACCAGGGCAGAACTGGACGCTTTCATCTATGACAAGCAAAACAAACTGAATTCGATCAACTTTGCCGTCAACGTCCGGCTTCATCAGATGTTTCACATGGCTCCAAATTTGGACCAGGCTCTCATCACCACAAAGTCCACCATCAAACGATTGAGAGACAGAATTCCAGAGTTGAAAAAAGAGAAAAAACAGGAGAAGAAACAAAAAGCCGAAACCAGAAAGATGTTTTCGCACCTACATCACACCAGGCAGGCGTTTTTGAAAAGGTAAATAAATTCAACTTTTTCTTTTTCGTTTCCCCCGATTAATCTTAAACCATTTTATTTTTAGGGACGTGGGATGAGGGTCGGAAATTACAGTTGGGTGTGAGGTCCTCCTTCTCTGATTCTCATGTTCTAAATCGAAAGCAAATTTACTAGGATATGATAAATCCCTTACGATCCCTTTTTCTTCTAAACCCTCTGGAAAATCCATGAACTAAACGACAACAACAGCAGATCCATCCGAAACACCAAGCCGAAACTCGAAACCAAAAACAAACAAAAGTCCAGAACAAATCAAATCAAATGAAAACAAATGAAGACAAAGTAGAACAAAAAGAAAACAAAATACAGCAACAAAACAATCCTCTCAAAAAAAAGAAATTAAAGTCCACTATACAACCTAACCACCCCCACCCCTCACACACAACTTATAAACAAACAATTAAAAAGAGAATCGAAAAACAAGTAACAAGTACTAGAAGTCAACGTGCTCGCCTTTATCTGACGAGTACAAAATATGAATTAAAGCTGTTTGTTTGCTTGCCTTTATCTGACGAGTACAAAATATGAATAAAATCTGACAAGTACAAAATATGAATTAAAGCTGTTTGTTTGCTCGCCTTTATCTGACGAGTACAAAAATGAATTAAAGCTGTTTGTTTGCTTGCCTTTATCTGACGAGTATAAAATATGAATTAAAGCTGTTTGTTTGCTCGCCTTTATCTGACGAGTACAAAATATGAATTAAAGCTGTTTGTTTGCTTGCCTTTATCTGACGAGTACAAAATATGAATTAAAGCTGTTTGTTTGCTCGCCTTTATCTGACGAGTACAAAATATGAATTAAAGCTGTTTGTTTGCTCGCCTTTATCTGACGAGTACAAAATATGAATTAAAGCTGTTTGTTTGCTTGCCTTTATCTGACGAGTACAAAATATGAATTAAAGCTGTTTGTTTGCTCGCCTTTATCTGACGAGTACAAAATATGAATTAAAGCTGTTTGTTTGCTTGCCTTTATCTGACGAGTATAAAATATGAATTAAAGCTGTTTGTTTGCTTGCCTTTATCTGACGAGTACAAAATATGAATTAGCTGTTGTTTTTTGCCTTTATCTGCGAGTATAAAATATGAATTGCCTTTATCTGACGAGTACAAAATATGAATTAAAGCTGTTTTTTGCTTGCCTTTATCTGACGAGTACAAAATATGAATTAAAGCTGTTTGTTTGCTTGCCTTTATCTGACGAGTACAAAATATGAATTAAAGCTGTTTGTTTGCTTGCCTTTATCTGACGAGTACAAAATATGAATTAAAGCTGTTTGTTTGCTTGCCTTTATCTGACGAGTACAAAATATGAATTAAAGCTGTTTGTTTGCTTGCCTTTATCTGACGAGTACAAAATATGAATTAAAGCTGTTTGTTTGCTTGCCTTTATCTGACGAGTACAAAATATGAATTAAAGCTGTTTGTTTGCTTGCCTTTATCTGACGAGTACAAAATATGAATTAAAGCTGTTTTTTTTTGAATTAAAGCTGTTTTTGCAAAATATGCCTTTATCTTGCCTTTATCGAGTATAAAATATGAATTAAAGCTGTTTGTTTGCTTGCCTTTATGTGACGAGTACAAAATATGAATTAAAGCTGTTTGTATGCTTGCCTTTATCTGACGAGTACAAAATATGAATTAAAGCTGTTTGTTTGCTTGCCTTTATCTGACGAGTACAAAATATGAATTAAAGCTCTTTGTTTGCTTGCTTGCTGTCGTTGGTTTTGTTTTATAAGTATTTGAATTAAACTGTTTTTTTGACTTGGCTGGACGAAATGAGCCAAAATTGTGACCACGAAATGCTGTTTGAAATTTGGACGCATCAAAACAGTAGAAGAGTTGGAATACTTTCAGCCTTTTCGGAAGTCAGAAAATTACGTCGTGAGCTGGAAGAGATGGAGGTGAGAATTCGTGATGTGAGAGACTGAGTAAGCGTGTGTGTGTGTGCGTGTATGTGTGTGCGTATGTGTGTCAGTGTGTTGGTATGCGTGTGTGTTAGAATATTTGTGTGAGTGTGTGTAAGTGTGTGCAGGTGTGTCTGTGTTTGTATCTCTGAATTTTTTGTATACACTTGTGTGTATTTAATGTGTGTGAATGTGTATATGTGTGTGAATGTGTGTGTGCGCGCGTGTGTGTGTATTTGTTTACTCCTAGTATCCTCTCATGCCGCAAAACTGTATCAATAGGTGAGGAATCGTCAACGTGCTATGCTAAAACTCTTTACATTTTCACTCTTCGTCCTAGTCCAATTAAGATAAAGTCTGTCTAAAGCCCAAACAAACGAAATGAATCAATGCTGATTTTGACACCACAGATGGCATTATAAACAAAAGTAGTACAGTCACAGCAATACTATTATGTACAGTAACTCATATAAATTTCATTAGCCATCCAACGCTACATCACTGCTAAATGCATGGAAATCTATCCACCTACAATAATACCTTTAAAAGGCTTTGATAGGAGGGAATTCATTGCAGTACGGTCTAAAACATTTTTAAAATTTCACAATGCCTTGTTATTTCACACAATCAATAACTCTCTTCATTGTCACCTATTATATTTTCTGCCATTTTGAACTTTGTAGCACATGTAGTAGTACTAATGAAAGTAGTAGATAATGTTATTTGTGGTGTCTTAAGGGGAGATAGAGGATGAGAAGAAGAATGAGAAGGAGAGGTCATAATAACAATAGTAGTATTAGTCGTGAAATATGTTATTTATGAGCCTGTTCGTATAACACATATTTGATTATGTGTCACACTGTCGCAACACATTTTGCATCAAACACACGTAAGGACCTGATTCGTTGTCCGGGTGCAATATCTGATGAGATATTGCTGCTTGTTGTTACACGTTCTAGAGGCGATGCTGAGTTGGACGTAATTCATTGGTTAACATAGTTCTAGAGGCGATGCTGAGTTGGACGTAATTCATTGGTTCACATAGTTCTAGAGCCGATGCTGAGTTGGACGTAATTCATTGGTTCACATAGTTCTAGAGCCGATGCTGAGTTGGACGTAATTCATTGGTTCACATAGTTCTAGAGCCGATGCTGAGTTGGACGTAATTCATTGGTTCACATAGTTCTAGAGGCGATGCTGAGTTGGACGTAATTCATTGATTCACATAGTTCTAGAGGTGATGCTGAGTTGGATGTAATTCATTGGTTTACATAGTTCTAGAGCCGATGCTGAGGTGGACGTAATTCATTGGTTCACATAGTTCTAGAGCCGATGCTGAGTTGGACGTAATTCATTGGTTCACACAGTTCTAGAGCCGATGCTGAGTTGGACGTAATTCATTGGTTCAAATTGGTTCACACAGTTCTAGAGTCGATGCTGAGTTTCAGAGTCGATGATGAATATCGACCCTATTGGTTCACACAGTTCTAGAGTCGATGCTGAGTTTGGACGTAATTCATTGGTTCACACAGTTCTAGAGCCGATGCTGAGTTGGACGTAATTCATTGGTTCACACAGTTCTAGTGCCGATGCTGAGTTGGACGTAATTCATTGGTTCACACAGTTCTAGTGCCGATGCTGAGTTGGACGTAATTCATTGGTTCGCACAGTTCTAGAGCCGATGCTGAGTTGGACGTGATTCATTGGTTCACACAGTTCTAGTGCCGATGCCGAGTTGGACGTGATTCATTGGAGTTTGGATGCTGAGTTGGACGTGATTCATTGGTTCACACAGTTCTAGAGCCGATGATGAGTTGGACGTAATTCATTGGTTCTAGAGCCGATGTTGAATTGGACGTAATTCATTGGTTCACAATTCTAGTGCCGATGCTGAGTTGGACGTAATTCATTAGTTCACACAGTTCTAGTGCCGATGCTGAGTTGGACGTAATTCATTAGTTCACACAGTTCTAGTGCCGATGCTGAGTTGGACGTAATTCATTGGTTCACACAGTTCTAGTGCCGATGCTGAGTTGGACGTAATTCATTAGTTCACACAGTTCTAGTGCCGATGCTGAGTTGGACGTAATTCATTAGTTCACACAGTTCTACAGCCGATGCTGAGTTGGACGTAATTCATTAGTTCACACAGTTCTACAGCCGATGCTGAGTTGGACGTAATTCATTGGTTCACACAGTTCTAGTGCCGATGCTGAGTTGGACGTAATTCATTGGTTCACACAGTTCTACACGATGCTGAATTGGACGTGATTCATTGGTTCACACACTTTCTAGAGCCGATGCTGAGTTGGACGTCATCGATTGGTTTATACAGTTCTAGAGCCGATGCTGAGTTTGATATAATTCATTGGTTCACACAGTTCTAGGGACAATTCTGACTTGGACGTGATTCGTTCGATCACACAGTTCTATAGCCGATGCTGAGTTGGACGTGATTCATTGGTTCACACAGTTCTAGTGCTCATGTTGAGTTGGACGTGATTCTTTGGTTCACACAGTTCTAGAGACAATTCTGACTTGGACGTGATTCGTTGGATCACACAGTTCTAGAGCCGATGCTGAGTTTGATGTAATTCATTGGTTCACACAGTTTTAGAGTCGATGGTGAACTCGGACGTAATTTATTGGTTCACACAGTTCTAGAGTCGATGGTGAAATGGACGTAATTCATTGGTTCACACAGTTCTAGAGCCGATGCTGAGTTGGACGTGATTCATTGGTTCACACAGTTCTACGTGCTCATGTTGAGTTGGACGTGATTCTTTGGTTCACACAGTTCTAGGGACAATTCTGACTTGGACGTGATTCGTTCGATCACACAGTTCTATAGCCGATGCTGAGTTTGATGTAATTCATTGGCTCACACAGTTTTAGAGTCGATGGTGAACTCGACGTAATTTATTGGTTCACACAGTTTTAGAGTCGATGGTGAAATGGACGTAATTCATTGGTTCACACAGTTCTAGAGCCGATGCTGAGTTGGACGTGATTCATTGGTTCACACAGTTCTACGTGCTCATGTTGAGTTGGACGTGATTCTTTGGTTGACAGTTCTAGGGGCAATTCTGACTTGGACGTAATTCGACAGTTCTATAGCCGATTGCGTTCGATGTAATTCATTGGTTCACACAGTTTTAGAGTCGATGGTGAACTCGACGGAATACATTGGTTCACACAGTTTTAGAGTCGATGGTGAACTCGACGTAATTCAGTTCACACAGTTCTACGTGCCGATGCTGAATTGGACGTGATTCATTGGTTCACAAAGTTCTAGAGGCAATTTTGAGTTGGACGTGATTCATTCGTTCACACAGTTTTAGAGTCGATTGTGAAGTCGATGTAATTCATTGGTTCAGACAGTTCTACAGGCGATGCTGAGCTCGACGTAATTCATTGGTTCACACAGTTTTAAAGTCGATCGATGTAATTCATTGGTTCAGACAGTTCGACGATGCTGAGTTCGATTCATTGGTTCACACAGTTTTAAAGTCGATTGTGAAGTCGATGTAATTCATTGGTTTACACAGTTTTAAAGTCGATTGTGAAGTCGATGTATGTAATTCATTGGTTCAGACAGTTCTACAGGCGATGCTGAAGTCGATGTAATTCATTGGTTTACACAGTTTTAAAGTCGATTGTGAAGTCGATGTAATTCATTGGTTGACAGTTCTACAGGCGATGCTGAGCTCGACGTAATTCATTGGTTTACACAGTTTTAAAGTCGATTGTGAAGTCGATGTAATTCATTGGTTCAGACAGTTCTATTCAGGTTCGATGTTCTGAGCTCGATGTAATTCATTGGTTCACACAGTTTTAAAGTCGATTGTGAAGTCGATGTAATTCATTGGTTCAGACAGTTCTACAGGCGATGCTGAGCTCGACGTAATTCATTGGTTTACACAGTTTAAAGTCGATTGTGAAGTCGATGTAATTCATTGGTTCAGACAGTTCTACAGGCGATGCTGAGCTCGACGTAATTCATTGGTTTACACAGTTTTAAAGTCGATTGTGAAGTCGATGTAATTCATTGGTTCAGACAGTTCTACAGGCGATGCTGAGCTCGATGTAATTCATTGGTTTACACAGTTTTAAAGTCGATTGTGAAGTCGATGTAATTCATTGGTTTACACAGTTTTAAAGTCGATTGTGAAGTCGATGTAATTCATTGGTTTACACAGTTTTAAAGTCGATTGTGAAGTCGATGTAATTCATTGGTTTACACAGCTCTATAGCCGATGCTGAGCTCGACGTAATTCATTGGTTCACACAGCTCTATAGCCGATGCTGAGTTCGACGTCATTCAGGTGTAAGAGTCTTTGTAGTGGTGGGTACATCTTTGTTTTCATATTAACATTGTTGTAGCATGCATTTCTTATTTTCTCTCATTTTTATTGGATCTCTACTATCACTTTTGTTCACGTATCCTTTTTACACACTCCTGTCGACTGCATTAAATATCTTCTGCCGACTCCATTAATTATCTTCCGATCACGTACGCTAGCCACCTCCACCCTCTTTTGTTGAGCTGTCGATATTAGTGTCACTGACACCCTCAGTCATAATTTGGTTCGTGAAACTCGTCATATGGTACCCTTTTTATGTCGTTTGTTTTTAATGTCTTTCTACAAGGACGTTTCTGCCACGCAACGAAACCTGCAGTGGCATTG
>JAXRKP010002078.1:70000-71303 GCA_037039925.1 Doris montereyensis
GCTATTAAACCTTCTCAATGTTGAGGAAAACAAAGGAAAAGAAACGAATAAATATAGCCGCTAGGTGGATCCCCTCTCTTTCTCTTCCCCCGGAAGTGGCAGTTGACTTTTCAAACCAAACAATGCGGAGAGTTCCTAAAGGCAAGGAAGTAGGCGTGAGAAGTTCGGTGTGTGCCAATTTGTCATGTTTGAAAAGGGCAAAAGGAAGATGGGTCCCAGGCGTCAGCCTCGATGCGAACTTTCCGTCTTTCTTTCTCTATCGGACGTGTTTCGTTACAATAAGCCTCTCAACGGATATCCATTCTAGCTTTATCCTCTGTATACGAAATCGAGAGGTTCACAGAGGAACAAGAGAACTTGCATCACTGGCAAAGGTTTCTTGCGTATATTGTTTACATCTTAGTTCACGTGATGAATACAGAACGGGGAAGAACAAACTAAATACGCACATACAAAAACACGCGCTTGGTTTATCATTGAGATAGTTTCGTTCTCACAGCCTCTCAGAAATGAACACATAAGTATTACGCTTCAACAGCAAAAACCACAGGATGAACGGGAGGTAAGTGCTATTGGTGTAGCCATGCCACTGTCAGAATGGCGAATAATGACATGCAATAATATTGAAGTCCCATAGGAACAAAGACGATACAAATACACAGGAACAGATAGAACAATAATCTTTGGACACCTATAAAATCAAACTCCGCGACCTCTACGTCGGACCCATCGCCACGTCATGAAAAGAGAATGTATTACTATTAGGGACCTCTTTCCTCTTTCTTTGTCTGTCTTGCCACTATCATCAGAGGTAATTTTAGATGTACGAAAGTTTCTTGGATAATCAAGATTTCCTTTTGGTGGTCAACTCAAATTTGAAGGTTTTTACTGTTCACCAATCGACTTCGGCAAGTTGTCTTCTTTTATTTTCACCTGTAGTGTTTGACTAGTTGAGTCCTGTGTTTAGGTGATGTGTCTGGCAGTGAAATACATGTAGCAGATTAATTGTGGAAGCAAACATGCTCTCCTTTCCTTTTGTTTTGAGTCGGCGTATATTCAATGTCACATTATATTTCTATTTAAAGACCCAAAACGTTTTACGTTCATCAAATGAATTATCCTGCAGGACATCAACAGAGTATTTTAGTCTTACACGTTATGTCATGATTATACAAATACGAAACGTTTATGAGATACCAAATGAAGTAACTCTGAGAAGCGGTTGAAAACTACCTACTGACAGATGTTGTCATCGTAATAACTACAGGATGAAACAGTGGTGTTTCGGTGACATTCTCCATTG
>JAXRKP010002079.1:0-65000 GCA_037039925.1 Doris montereyensis
AAGCAACAACAGCTCGTTACTCATTTCCGACAACAGACAACGAATTAGAATATAGACTTGGGAACTAGATCGATAGTGTGGCGAGGGTGGCCGAGTGGTTAGGCTGCCTAACTGGGGATCATGAAGTCCGGGTTTGAGATTCTGGTAAAGCCAGGCCCGACCTTGTGTTCCTTGGGAAAGACACTTGACACGCATTTCCCCACTCGACCCAGTGCAAAATGGGTACAAGCACTAGTTTGAAGGGTAAAAATCTAGGTCAGACTAGCGTCCTGTCCAGGAGGTGATTATTATCACGGCTTCCACTTATTATAGAAAACAGGATACGCTCGGCTCTATGGACCATAATGGCCTTATAGGAACTTTTCTTTTCTAGATCTATACTGCTAGATAAAGTCTACATTGATTTTCTAGATCTATACTGCTAGATAAAGTCTCCACATTGATTTTCTAGATCTATACTGCTAGATAAAAGTCTCCACATTGATTTTCTAGATCTATATAGATAAAGTCTCACATTGATTTTCTAGATCTATACTGCTAGATAAAGTCTCCACATTGATTTTCTAGATCTATACTGATAGATAAAGTCTCCACATTGATTTTCTAGATCTATACTGATAGATAAAGTCTCCACATTGATTTTCTAGATCTATACTGATAGATAAAGTCTCTCTAGATCACATAGATGATTGATTTTCTAGATCTATACTGCTAGATAAAGTCTCCACATTGATTTTCTAGATCTATACTGATAGATAAAGTCTCCACATTGATTTTCTAGATCTATACTGATAGATAAAGTCTCCACATTGATTTCCTAGATCTATACTGATAGATAAAGTCTCCACATTGATTTTCTTATGATATGTTAAAATTGATTCTTATGTTCCAGTTATACTTTGCGTAAACTTAATGAGAGAGACAGAGAGAGAGACAGAGACAGAGACAGAGAAAGACAGAGACAGAGACAGAGAGAGACAGGGGGACAAAGAGGTACAGAGGCAAAGGCAAACACAGATACAGACAAGCAGACAGACAAACAGACGGAGAGACAGAAATAGACAGTGAGACATTAAAGAGCTTTGAGAGTAGAAATATATCGACGATGAAAGTCACAAACCTTGTAAGTCCAATTTTGGATGTTTTGAGAACTTCAAAGAAAATAATGCTGTGCTGTTTAAAAACGACTTGCGTGTGTGTGTGTATGTGTGTGTGTGTGTGTGTGTGTGTGTGTATGAGACATTCAAACCCGCTCCTTATCGCTTACGTTTACGTCCATGGATTGGAAATGTTGAAATAAATTAAATGTAAAATAAACCCTATAACAAAACTTATACAAAGATACGTGGTTTTTCAGCAATGCAGTGCAGACAAAGACGGTTTGAGTAAACCAGCCTAGTCGGACTTGCACGGTTTGCTCGTCAGCAGATTGTGGTAGAACAGAGTCACACGTTTTGAGCAGGTAGTGAAGACAGAGTCACACGTTTTGAACAGTTAGTGAAGACAGAGTCACACGTTTGAACAGGTAGTGAAGACAGAGTCACACGTTTTGAACAGTTAGTGAAGACAGAGTCACACGTTTTGAACAGGTAGTGAAGACAGTCACACGTTTTGAACAGGTAGTGAAGACAGAGTCACACGTTTTGAACAGGTAGTGAAGACAGAGTCACACGTTTTGAACAGGTAGTGAAGACAGAGTCACACGTTTTGAACAGGTAGTGAAGACAGAGTCACACGTTGTGAGCAGGTAGTGAAGACAGAGTCACACGTTATGAGCAGGTAGTGAAGACAGAGTCACACGTTGTGAGCAGGTAGTGAAGACAGAGTCACACGTTGTGAGCAGTTAGTGAAGACAGAGTCACACGTTTTGAACAGGTAGTGAAGACAGAGTCACACGTTTTGAACAGTTAGTGAAGACAGAGTCACACGTTTTGAACAGGTAGTGAAGACAGAGTCACACGTTGTGAGCAGGTAGTGAAGACAGAGTCACACGTTGTGAGCAGGTAGTGAAGACAGTCACACGTTGTGAGCAGATAGTGAAGACAGTCACACGTTATGAGCAGTTAGTGAAGCCAGAGTTACACGTTGTGAGCAGTTAGTGAAGACAGAGTCACACGTTAGTGAAGACAGTGTACATTGTGAGCAGTTAGTGAAGACAGAGTCACGTTGTGAGCAGGTAGTGAAGACAGTGTCACACGTTGTGAGCAGGTAGTGAAGACAGTCACACGTTGTGAGCAGGTAGTGAAGACAGTCACACGTTATGAGCAGTTAGTGAAGCCAGAGTGTGAAGACAGTCACACGTTGTGAGCAGTTAGTGAAGACAGAGTTACACGTTATGAGCAGTTAGTGAAGACAGAGTTACACGTTGTGAGCAGTTAGTGAAGACAGAGTTACACGTTGTGAGCAGTTAGTGAAGACAGAATTACACGTTGTGAGCAGTTAGTGAAGACAGTGTCACACGTTTTGAGCAGGTAGTGAAGACAGTCACACGTTTTGAGAATTTAGTGAAGACAGAATCACACGTTTTGAAAATTTAGTGAAGACAGAGTCACACGTTTTGAGAAGAGTAGTGAAGACAGTGTCCACGTTTTGAACAGGTAGTGAAGACAGTGTCACACGTTTTGAGTAGATAGTGAAGACAGTGTCACATGTTTTGAGTAGATAGTGAAGACAGTGTCACACGTTTTGAGCAGGTAGTGAAGACAGTGTCACACGTTTTGAACAGATAGTGAAGACAGTCACACGTTTTGAGTAGATAGTGAAGACAGTGTCACACGTTTTGAGTAGATAGTGAAGACAGTCACACGTTTTGAGCAGATAGTGAAGACAGTGTCACACGTTTTGAGTAGATAGTGAAGACAGTGTCACATGTTTTGAGCAGTTAGTGAACACAGTGTCACACGTTTTGAGCAGTTAGTGAACACAGTGTCACACGTTTTTGAGCAGTTAGTGAAGACAGTGTCACACGTTTTGAGCAGTTAGTGAAGACAGTGTCACACGTTTTGAGCAGATAGTGAAGACAGTGTCACACGTTTTGAGCAGTTAGTGAAGACAGTGTCACACGTTTTGAGCAGTTAGTGAAGACAGTGTCACACGTTTTGAGTAGTTAGTGAAGACAGTGTCACACGTTTTGAGTAGATAGTGAAGACAGTGTCACACGTTTTGAGTAGATAGTGAAGACAGTGTCACACGTTTTGAGTAGATAGTGAAGACAGTGTCACACGTTTTGAGTAGATAGTGAAGAATTAGATAGTGAAGACAGTGTCACACGTTTTGAGTAGATAGTGAAGACAGTGTCACATGTTTTGAGCAGTTAGTGAACACAGTGTCACACGTTTTGAGTAGATAGTGAAGACAGTGTCACATGTTTTGAGCAGTTAGTGAACACAGTGTCACACGTTTTGAGCAGTTAGTGAAGACAGTGTCACATGTTTTGAGCAGTTAGTGAACACAGTGTCACATGTTTTGAGTAGATAGTGAAGACAGTGTCACACGTTTTGAGTAGATAGTGAAGACAGTGTCACGTTTTGAGCAGATAGTGAAGACAGTGTCACATGTTTTGAGCAGTTAGTGAACACAGTGTTACACGTTTTGAGTAGATAGTGAAGACAGTGTCACACGTTTTGAGTAGATAGTGAAGACAGTGTCACACGTTTTGAGCAGGTAGTGAAGACAGAGTCACACGTTTTGAACAGGTAGTGAAGACAGAGTCACACGTTTTGAACAGGTAGTGAAGACAGTGTCACACGTTTTGAACAGGTAGTGAAGACAGAGTCACACGTTTTGAACAGGTAGTGAAGACAGAGTCACACGTTTTGAACAGGTAGTGAAGACAGAGTCACACGTTTTGAACAGGTAGTGAAGACAGAGTCACACGTTTTGAACAGGTAGTGAAGACAGAGTCACACGTTTTGAACAGGTAGTGAAGACAGAGTCACACGTTTTGAACAGGTAGTGAAGACAGAGTCACACGTTTTGAACAGGTAGTGAAGACAGTGTCACACGTTTTGAACAGGTAGTGAAGACAGAGTCACACGTTTTAAAAACGCTCTCAAGAAGAGTAATGTGTGCATTGTATGCGTCATCCTTATCATCATTGAGTGCCAGTGCCAGCAACGTCAGTGTTATCAAGTTTCAGTAGATCAACATTGGATTGGGTTTTATAAAGTCCATCAAAATCATCATTATTATCATCACCTTTGATTACTTGTACAATAATCAAGTTTCATCATCATGATGATGATGATCATCATCATCATCGTCATCATTATTATTATCATTATCATCATCATTATCATCATCATCATCATCTACAACTATAACAGCAACACAAAAACAACAAAACAACAACATCTTGCTGTTTCCTCTCACTTCGCCCTGAGATCAATGTATATTATGATTGTAAAGTCAATGTCATCTCGGCCCATAGAGCTGGAACTTATCTCGGTTTCTATACCGTCTAGCGGAACAGGTGATAATAATCATTTCCTGGACAGGCCGCTAGTCTGACGCATGTTTTTACTCCCAAACTAGTGCTTGTACCCATTTGCACCTGGTTTGAGTGGAGGAAATGCGTGGTAAGTGTCTTTCCCAAGGAACACAGCGTAGGACCTAGTCTTGGGATTCAAACCCGCTGCCTCATAATCCCAAGGCCATCAGTCTAACTACTCACACTCACACGTTTATCACTCACACTCACAAATTCCGCATTCACACTCACACTTTCATTATGAACACCTCAAACAGTCCTCATTCACACTCATACTTTCACCCTCACATTCAGATTCATCATCCACGCACACTCTCATTATTCACGCTCAAAATTCGTCATTCACACTCACGCCTTCATCGTTCAAACTCATATTTACTTTCACTCACAGATTTTGTTATTCACACTCACAGTTACATTATTCACACTACAGTTACATTATTCACACTCACAGTTACATTATTCACACTCACAGTTACATTATTCACACTCACAGTTACATTATTTACACTCACAGTTACATTATTGACATTCACATTCACAGTTTCATCATTCACATTCAGTTTCATCATCGACATCCACACTCATAGTTCCATCATTGACATTCACGGTTTCATCATTCATATTCACACGCACACTTTCATCGTTCACGTCATTTCCACTCATAGTGTCATCATTGACCTCACAGTGTCATCATTGACATTCACAGTTTCATCATTGATTCATACAGTGTCATCATTGACACTCACAGTGTCATCATTGACATTCACAGTTTCATCATTGACATTCACAGTGTCATCATTGACACTCACAGTGTCATTGACATTCACGGTTTCATCATTCATATTCACACGCACACTTTCATCGTTCACGTCATATACACTGACAGTTTCATCATTTTTAATAGATCAGATTCTTGTAGACCCTGGGTCGCTTACTGTTTTGACAAGCGCAGCGCTATCATTGCCCGCCTGTATGGATTCATTGTGATAGCCTGAAATGAACCGTGTGGCGAAGACTGTGTAGGAACAAGAAGAGAAATAGTGGGAAAGACATTCGACACGTCACATAAGCCTAATACCAGTGTAGTGCCCGCCCTATCCATTTTGATTGAGAAACTACATGGAACTCAAGTGATGAGGAATATTTCTCTTATTAAATTGAAACAAAATATAAGTTTTAAAAGATTGCCTTTGACACAGAGCTAATCTTTTCTATTCCATTATAAAAATCAATTTGACATAGATATCCACGACTAAGTTTAGACTTACACAGTTTGCGTCTCTCAACGTCGATAAGTTTATCACTTGCGATGTGGTCCATTCGGTAGCGATCACATTTGTCGCTCTCCATATTTCCTTAGTTTTTATTGTATTTATTCTTTATTAGTTTGTACGAATCGTGTGGTGTAAACGTCTGTCTGTCTGTCTGTCTGTCTGTCTGTCTCTCTCTCTCTCTCTCTCTCTCTCTCTCTCTCTCTCTCTCTCTCTCTCTCTCTCTCTCTCTCTCTCAACCAGCATTCTATCATCAACCAAGACAACCATGATAATGATATTATAATATTGTCAATGTTCTACAGAGAGGCAACTTAGTAACAGCAATAGATGTGCATTGTCTTATCAGATTTACTAGTCTATGTGTTAAATCAATAGGAAATATTTTGACTTATAATTTTACTTCATTTGCTTGTTTCGACATTACAGTGTTGATATATTTTATGCTGTAGGGGACAAATGTAGCTTTATGTCGGTTGGTTCTACACCGAGATTCTCTATATCTTCTGCCGGATGGAAGTAACATAAATTCACTGTTCAGGGGTGTTTTACTTCATCAATAATTGAAAGATTTTCTTTCTTCAGCTTTTTTATAACACTGCTCCACGCTTTGCAATTTCTCATTGACTATATTTCCTGATTCTTTTACCAATCTTTGTAACTTATTTTTCTGCCTTACACCACACCCTCCATACCATACAGTAATGCCAAAAGTTATGATACTCAACAATAACGATTGAAATATTTGTTTCATTGTACTTTTGCTTGTACCAAAGACTCGTAATTTTCTGAGAATGTACAACCGCTGTGAAGCTTTCTTAATGATATTTTCTACATGAATATTGAAAGTTAGAGAGTTGTTGATTAAAACACCAAGATACTTAAATTCTTCGACTATTTCAACGTCTTGGAGATGTATTTCAACTCGCTTTATATCTTTGGTAATGCATTTTGAATTAAAAATTTGCTCTTTTTGTTTTTAACGCATTGAGCTGCAGATCATTTTGTACACACCAACTTTTGAAATTTTCGATTTGATCAAAGTAGTGAGCGTCCGATTCATTGTAATTCAGGAGACCCAAAATTGCTGTATCATCTGCGTATTTGATAATCACACATTTTTCATTATTTGGGACACAGTCGTTTGTATATAAAATGTACAGTAACGGTGAGCTGACACATCCTTGTGGGCAACCGTTTGACAGAGTTCTAGTAGAAGAACAATTTGACCTCATTTTTACACACTGGGGTCTTTCTAGAAGGAAGTTGTCGTACCAATCAATCAAATAACTAGGTAGGTTAAAACGATGTAATTTGTTGAGCAGGATGTCCGTGTTCATTGAGTTGAATGCAGATGAAAAGTCGACGTATAAGACACGTGCATAGTTTGATGGTGACTTGTCAAGGTGTTTAGAGATAGTATCTGTCACGGTAAGAAGCGCATCCTCTACGCTGAGTTTCTGTTGGTAAGCAAACTGGTGCTTGTCTAATATGTCGTTGTCGTTTACGTGCTGTAGAATTTCGTTTTTTATTAGGGTTTCTAAACATTTCATTACGATGGATGTTAGGGCGACGGGGCGATAATCATTAAGTTGTTCAGGTTGATTGCGTTTTTTTGGAACCGGGATTATAATTGATGTTTTCCATAGATTGGGCACTATTTGATAATCGAGAAAATTTTGAAATATTTTAGTGAAGGGCACAGCGAGCTGGTCACAACAGCATTTTAGGAGGTCCGAGGTTATTTTATCTGGACCAGGTGCTTTGTTTTGTTTACACCTCTTAAAAATGTTGATGACGGATTCTACTTCTATATCTGGGGGTAACTTTTCATTCGTTGTATGAATTTGGGATTGGACAACTGCAGTTGGGGAATCGAAACGACAATAAAAGTTGTTAAGATCATCAGGGTCAATATCGCTGTAGTTAGATATCTTATCTTTTCTTTTCTCTCATTCCACTCATCTTTCGAATCATGTTCCAAGATTGTAGGGCGTTTGATTGTTTGAGTTTCTTTTCCATCTTGTCTTTGTAAGCTATTTTTTCTTCTTTAATTACTTTTCTTATATCCTTTTCTGCTAATCGTTGCATGATTTTATCACCACTCATATGTGCAATTTTCTTTTGATTGATAGCACATTTAGCGCGTTTTGTGATCCAAGGCTTGTTATTTGGAAATATTTTTATTTGTTTACTTTCGAAACACAGGTCGCGACAGAAATGAATATAGTGTGTAATGACCTCCACCCATTCATCGATTGATGTGTCATCAGTCATGAAAATATCCCACGTTGTACTGTCAAAACAGCCTTGAAGTTTCAAAATAGTGTCAGGAGTGGTGAATTGCGTTGTGATTTCAACTGGTTTATTCTGGGTTTTTTTTTGTTCTGTAAGTTGGTAATAAGTGAACACTGTTATGATCAGACGTCCCAATGTTTGCTTTCTGTAAGCTTTTATATGCTTGTTTGATATTACAAAAGCATTTATCAAGGGTTTTATTCAATCGTGTCGGCACAGAGACGTATTGTGTAAAGGGTGAATGGAGATTGGGACATCTATTAAAATCACCCAAGACGATGACTGGGGCCTCAGGGTGTTTACCTAGGAACTTTAAAACGTCGTCTTCACTTGTTATAAGGGCATTTTCGGTGTTGCTGTCAGGCGGAATATATACGGCCAACACATACAAGACTGGGAATTTCTTGGTAGGTAATGTGGCCGAATGGAAAGTGACAATTCAACACGATGACAAGTTTTGTTACCTGATGATTGTTTGACGACCAGTTTTTATTAATGTAAACATACACCTCCACCAACCAACTTTCCAACAGATTTACTTCGGGTCAGAGGGTACAGTTCAAAATTATCAATTTCAAATTCTTTTATATTTTCTGAGTTAATATCCTTGTTCTGTCAACCACGATTCTGTGATGCAGATGATGTTAGCATCCCTATAAGCATTGTCATAACGACATAAAGCAGTAAGTGTGTCGATCTTGTTATCTAATAGATCTTACATTTGACAATATAATGCTTGGGAGTGGAAGCTGATTTTTCCTTTTCTTCATCCTTTCACGAACCCTTCCTTTTCTTCCTTCTATCTTTTTACACGACTTGACATATTTAAATCTTTCTTCCGGTGTGCAAAGAAGCGATCTTTTTAATGACGCAATATCTAACAATCTATCAATAGAATAAACAACCCTCGTCCTCCATTCACGATGACATAACATCTAATAATTTATCAATATACAATTCTTCGTCCCCATTGATTTAACACAAAAATGGATAACAATCCAAAGAGAAAAGTAATGATGAGAAGGTTTATCAATTTCAAACTGGGTCTAGATCCTTCACAATATGAAATAACATCGACAACACAGGGGTAAGCTGGAGGTCAAAGTTATGGAGGAATCTGAGATCCCTCCTATTGACAATATTTCACGGCTTGATTGGCCGGCCAACGTTTTGCGTGGACTGCGTTACCTAAGATCATCTGCCCGAAAGGATGGAAATGGGCTATTGTTATAAGACCAGCCGGTATTGCTAGGAACAAAGATCACGAAGAAAACATGCAGGAAATGGCTGAAAATGGATACTTCCAGAGTGATTGCACCAACGAAACAGTCTGCCATCCATGCAAATTGACGCTTCTTTAGCAGAGGAACCAGAAAATCAAGAAGAGAAAAGACCAACAAGACTGACAAGAAAAACAAAAAAGCAAGTCCACAAGAGATCAAGGGAGCTAAGTCATCCAAATTAATTATTGGAAGTAGCATGCTTGAAGCATTGACGCAAATTATTATTTTTTATTTATTTATTTTTAAAAATTTAGAATTATCATTATGATTATCATTTACTCATCATCATCATCTAAGATGATCTCAGGGTCATCATCAGGATTGTTTTCATCATTATCCTCATCAGGATCATCACTGAAACAACCATGAAATTTTAACTCATAAATAAGATTTGGACAGGCAAATTTTTACTAACGTTGGTTAAATAGAACTGTATCATCCATAACTGGACAGGGGGGGGGAAATTTTGCTCGAAATTGTTCAACCGTTGGAAATGATGCAAGGAACCGACTACCATTTGGTGGAGGTGTTCCGACACATTGCCTTTCGGATCCAGGGTCCCCTAATAAAACCCTAATAAAACCCTTCAAAACTGTGATTTATGAACATGTTCAGCATTACTCTTTGAAAAATGAAGGCCTAATAGTATAGTAATGGTGTCTCAAAATGTTGACTTGTTGAATGAATTAATTGACCAGAATACAATTTTATTATCCACGGAGGGAAATTGTCGATATCAACTGGTGATAAACAAGTGTCGCAAGTGAAAACTACAAATAAAAAAATCCCATAACGACCTCCTAGTTAACAAAACGGTTTATTGACTACAACACACAAAGCGGCAGATCGATATGAACGTGGCAGTGGCAACAACGATGTTCAAGCGTATGACCATATCGTTGAAACAAATTAAAGAACTCCATGAAATTGTCAATGGGGTGGGGTGGACAACACTAATTTCTCCTGACTGGAATCATTATCCGGTTTTGTTTTCGTCTATTGTTTGGTATTTATTTGTGTTATGTTTAGATGTGTTGTTGTTTTGGAAAACATAGATGAGGATGATCATGATGACAATGATCTGAAGATTCGTCAGTTGTTGTTTTTGTTATGTTTGTTTGCTAAGATGTTGTTTGGTCTATGTTTGTGTGTTGTTGTTTATTATGTTTGTCAAGGTTGTTTTTGTTACAAATCAGGTTGTTGTTTTTGTTATGTTTGTGTCATTGTCGTTTTTTGTTATGTTTGTGTGTTGTTTATGTTATGTTTGTGTGTTGTTGTTTTTAAACATAGATGAGGATGGTCATGACGACGCTGAACTGATGACTCATCTGGGTTTGGTTTTGTTTTTTTGTTGTTTTTTGGGGGCATTGGGGATGTTTTGTTCGGCTGATTTTGCCAGAAAAACTATCTTTGGGTTGTTAGAGGAGTTATTATTGTTGCTGTTGCTGCTAGTGGTGCTGCTCAGATGTTGAAGGGGATGAAGATGACTTTATGATGATGATGAAGATCATGTGATGATGATGATGATTCTCCTTATAAAGATGACAGCAACGATGATTATGATTATTATTATTCTCCTGATGAGGATGAGGACGATGATATTTTATATTCTATATAAATAATATCTATCTTTCTATTGATATCATTATTATTATTAGTAGTAGTAGTAGTAGTAGTAGTAGTAGTAGTAGTAGTAGTAGTAGTAGTAGTAGTAGTAGTAGTAGTAGTAGTAGTAGTAGTAGTAGTAGTAGTAGTGGACAGTAGTAGTAGTAGTAGTAGTAGTAGTAGTAGTAGTAGTAGGAGGAGGAGGAGCAACAGTAGTAGTAGCAGCAGTAGTAGCAGTCAGTAGTGTTGTTATAGTAGACAGTAGTAGTAGTAGTAGTAGCAGTAGTAGTAGTAGTAGTAGACGACAATAGTGTAGCTGCAGCCAGCAACATTGCAGTAGTAATTGTGATTCATTAGTAGTAGTAGCATGACAGTCAGTAGTAGTAGTAGTAGTAGTAGTAGTAGTAGTAGTAGTAGCAGTAGTAGCAGTAGAAGTAGTAGTAGTAGTAGTAGTAGTAGTAGTAGTAGTAGTAGTAGTAGTAGTAGGAGTAGTATTGTAGTAGTAGTATCATATTATTATTATTATTATTATTATTATTATTATTATTATTATTATTATTATTATTATTATCATCATCATTATGATAATTATTTTATCATTCTTATTATTATGATAATTATTAGTATATTGCTATCATTATTATTATCATTATTATTATTGTTATCATTATTAGTTGGGGTTTTTTTCTTTTCTTTTTTTTTCGTTTTTTTTATGTTTATTTTATTCACAAGATATAGCAATGCTCAAATTTCATCAATTCATCATGTGGAGACATTATTTTAGCTACTTCTGTATTTATGGTAAAAATGAACACAATAATTCTTCAAACTTTATCAATGCATCTCTATCAAAGTCAACTTGCTTTGAATAAATACATTTACAACTATGCACAAAAAACAGCAAACAGAGAATGACATCCATTTGGAGGAATCAGCAATCAAACCATGGTTTGCTCTTTATAGATTATAGATTCGTTGTTTCGAAGATCAAACTTTTAAGATGGGGTAATAATGTCAGAATATTTTGCACGTTGTCTCTGTATTCGCAGTGCTCCATAATCCAGATCGTCTGTCTTGCCAATTAAGGAGACGTCGTTGACGCGTTTTCGCGGATGGGCTGCTCTCTTCGCTTTTCTTGACGATGAAGTTGCTTATCTTTTGATCGGTAACACAATACTCAATAATCAGATCATCAGTCTCTGCAAGAATAACATGTGTCGTTTTGAAATGTGTCTAACACGAGCTTTAACAAGTTCGTGTTGCGATCTGGCCATGAAATATGCCTTCCTGTGTCTTTCGTGATTTTGAAGATCTGGACGCTTAATTTTATCACAGTAAAATTGCTTGATCATGTCAGCAGAACTTGTGTGATTACTGCTACCATCTTGTTGATTTTCCATGGATGAGCTTTCATCACTTGTGCTTGAGCTTTCTTTGTCATATTCAGAAATGTGTCAGATCTATCTTCTTCTCACTGTGTTTCGTATCTGTCGCCGTGTCGTCTAGGTCGTTTGATTCACTCATTGTATTTCCGACGAGAGATGTGTTGTCAAGGGCGAGTTACGGTTGACACTCTGAATGCATGGATAGCACTGTCGTTTCTCTGGCTTGAGTCCGTACTGTTGTTGTTTGTTTGTTGAATGTTAGCACTTCCATTTTCTTTGTTTTCAATAAAGTCCGTGTTCGTAGATGTGTCGTCTAGGGGTGATGTCACAGTTGACACACTGAATGAATGGATAGCACTGTCCTTACTCTGGATTAAGTTCCTTTGTTGGTTTTTGTTTGTTGAATGTCAGCACTTCCGATTTCTTTGTTTCCATTAAGTCTGTGTTCGTAGGTATTGTTGCTGTCTTCGTTGCTACTCTTGTGTGCTGTCTCGTCTTATTTGACTTGGCGACTTCCGTCTGAAGTCGACACACTCATGTCAGCCATCTTCATGCCATCAAACCGAAGGACGAGGGTAGTGCGCACTACTTTGAAGGAGGAGAGGTGAGATTCTATAAAATGCTGGGGATGAGACATTCCAACATCGTCGGAAGTCCGCTAACTGGCATATTGATGTCGTTCAACCACAAAAAGAAACTTGAAATCATAATATAGGCGAGAGCTCGCGAACCCACGTCTGTCCTGCTCGATAACCGATGTTATTATTATTATCATTATCATTATTGTTGTTATTATTATTATCACAATGATTCTGATTATGAAGAAGGTGAAGACTTAATGCAATACCGTATATTATTAATTTGTTGTGTGTTTCTTCTGCAGTTATTATAGCTGGAATCACTGAAAGCAAATCCTCTCAAAATGGCCGTGGTGTCGATCTTGGTCTCCTCTTCGTCGTCCTGGTGACTCTTATTCTGACGTATATCCTCTACATGTCACGTCAGTTCCGGGTGTTCAAGAAGCTCGGCGTCCCATACGCTTTACCCCTTGGCCAGGCGTGGTAGCAGTATGCCTGCCGTCATAAAGAACGGCTTTGTGAAGTTCCAGCTGCAGTTATATGATTTTTATAAAAACGAAAAGGTTTGGATAACAGAATAGATAGATAGATAGATAGATAGATAGATAGATAGATAGATAGATAGATAGATAGATAGATATAGATAGATAGATAGATAGATAGATATAGATAGATAGATAGATAGATAGATGATAGATAATGAATAGATAGATAGATAGATTGATAGTTAGATGAATAATGAATGGCTTGATGGATGGATTGATGGTTCCATACATATGCATACCTACATACATACATCTATACATACATATATATATATATATATATATATATATATATATATATATATATATACACATACATACATACGTATATACCTCCTCTCTCTCTCTCTCTCTCTCTCTCTCTCTCTCTCTCTCTCTCTCTCTCTCTCTCTCTCTCTCTCTCTCTCTCTCTCTCTCTCTCTCTCTCTCTCTCTCTCTCTCTCTCTCTCTCTCTCTCTCTCTCTCTCCCTCTCTTTCTCTCAATTCTCTCACTCTCTGTCTATGTCTCTGTCCCTGTCTGTCTGTCTGTCTTTCTGTCCGTGTACACAACGGGAAATATATTTCTTTTGCCTTCTTCTTCTTCTTTATGTTTGTGAGAGAAAAAACAGTTACATCTTTTTATTGCTCTAAGAAGTTGATAGTAGTTTCCTAAATGTGTCAATGTTAGTAGAATCGACGGTATCTTGACTAAGAGAGTTCCAGGTACAGGTGATACGGGTGACAGATAAAAAAAACGAGTGCAGATGGCATTGTCAGTTGAGAACCTCTTATACGTCTCTGATGGTGCATAATGGCATGGGGCAGAGATGTGTTCATGATGTGGTTCGTAATTTTTAACATGGCTGTGGCCTCTGCTCGTTTTAGTCTCACAGCCAACGATTCGAGGCCGAGTTGCTTCACAACATGTCATGAGTTAGCGTATCGTGAGTGGTTGGTAGAGATGCCTTTTACTGTTCTCTCCCCTGAACCTTTTCCAGCTCTGTTATTATTATTCTTTTGGGTAGGGGGAGTGGGGGTCCCAACGCATGCATATTCGAGCGAGAATCAACACGCTCAAAGGACTGTCCATGTAAGATGCAATCAGCTATGATGGTGTTCTTCCTGTTCGTGAATGAGATAGTGTTGCACTTGGGACATTGAATTCCACAAGCCATTTGATTTCCTATTTCTGTAGTTTCATCAGGTCTTCATTGAGGCTGTCGTCGTCTTCAGTTGTTGTGATGTCTTAATATATTGTACTTACAATTTACTATACTTTATACTCAATTTGTTCAATTCAGTTCTTATCGTGTGTGTGTGTGTGTGTGTGTGTGTGTGTGTGTGTGTGTATGTGTGTTAAGATTGACTCAATGTTTGAATGAGTGTTCACAAATTCCAGGTGTATGGTGTTTTTGAGCCTGGAAGACCCGTCATGTTCATCAGAGACCTGGACATGATAAGAGATATTTGCATCAAGAATTTCAACAGTTTTGTCAATCGCAAAGCCTTCGCTGAGGATGAACCTTTTGGAAGCATGTTGACAATTCTTAAAGGTGAAAGGACGACGTAGAATCTAGTCATATATATACATGCACTGTGTGATTTTCATTGTTCACAATTTTTATTATTTATAATAGATTTTTGCTTATCACGTTCTCTGAGGTCAGAGAGTGAATTCCTCCTTACCGCACCTATTCCAAACAAACAAAATAGGTGAGAAAGCCTTCTCATTCAATGGACCCAAAATCTGAAACTCGCCATCAAGAACAGCCAAAATATTTTTTCCTTTAAGAAAATGTTGAAGACACATTTTTTCGAGAGACATATTGTGAACGTGTGAATTGACTCAATTGTGGATTATTGAGATTTTAAAACGCTTAGAAGCATTTCTTTGTATAAGCTCTATATAAGTCTTCATATTATTATTATTATTATTATTATTATTATTATTATTATTATTATTATTATTATATCATCATCATCATTTTCATCATCATCATCATTATCATTATTATCATTATTATTATCATTATTATTATCATTATTATTATCATTATTATTATTATTTATTATTTATTATTATTATCATTATTATTATTATCATTATTATTATTATTATCATTATTATTATCATTATTATTATTATTATCATTATTATTATCATTATTATTATTATTATTATTATTATTATCATTATTATTATTATTATTAGGTTTTGCTATCTTCTTTTGAATGGGAGTGGGGCTCTTCCATTTGATAGTTGTTATTCGTTGTTGTTGTTTTGGTTTGTTTTGGGGGTTTTTTGTTGCTTTTTTGTTACCTGCAAGGCCCTTACAGCCCATAGAGTGTGACGTGAACAAAATCAGGTGATAATAGTCACCTCTTGAACAGGACACTAATCTGTCACAAGTTTTTTTACTCCCAAGCCATTATTGGTACCCATTCTACGTATTAAGGCCTTTGGTTTTGCAGGCTACAGCAAGACTAGTCTTTTCCTTTGTGTGATATATGAAAGAGTGTTCCTGTCGTTTTTTGTTGTTTTTTTTTGTTTAAAAGATAATATTTTGATTCTGATTCTAGGTTGTGTCATTTGACTGAAGGAAATGACCCTCATCCAGTATTCAGTGTCTTTAATGATAGAGAAATCTAGATAATAGAAAAGAAAATTTATATTTCGAATCTTTTCCTTTTTGTTTCTAATTACATGTAAATAGACTAAATCTTAGATATTAAGTTCCTGGTTCTAACGAGAAATTCCAAGTTCTATGTATAATCTTCCCTATTTCTGTTGTCTACATAAGCGTTTCTGGTGCATATATTTATTTCTAATCTAGATCTAGCTAATGGCGCGAGCTTTCTAGAATCAAATGAGATGCAACATGCAAAATCAAACAGAAGAGACTACGTAGACGTCCAGATGTCCACTTGGTCTCTGTCACTTGGGGGACATTCAAACATACTACGCCAGCACTTCCTGCGTTTATCTTGACGTAGTTTTAACACCAGCCGCGGCAGCATCTCCAGCCGCACGCAATTCACAACTCTTCTCTCAGTCTAGTTAGCCATGGGTTATTGGAACCCAGATGGATGTGTAACGTGTATTGTGTTGTCAGACCTACCTACTTATCTACTGCATTGAACTACAGTTAACTACTTTCACTAGTAGGCTTTTCATATAACACATTGCATCGTCATTGTCAAGCTATTTTAAGATAAATGCAGGAAGTGGTGACGTAGTATGCTTGGATGTTCCCCTAGTCTCTTCCCTCTATTTGTTCTGATTTTGAATTAGTTATGAGGTTTAGATTCCAGCAACATTCTAGAAGAATACGCATGTAGATCTAGATCTAGAAATAAGAATATAATGTCTAGATCTAGATCTAATAAGAGGGGGTGAGTGTAGATTTTGCATCTACATCTGACTTGATCGACAGATAGATCTAGATATCGAGATGTAAATTTTAAGTCTTATGTCTATACCCGAGATGAAATAGCCATGTCGAGTAAAGTAGTCCGTGACCTTTGTTGTCACGTAATGCCCCCAACCCCACCCCCAAAAACATTTCAATAAACGAAGACGTAAAAAATTTGTTTCCGATTTTCCACCGTTACCATACTTCTATTATTATTAGCAGTCTTGAGTTGATGTTGGTCATGAGACATTATCTCACATTCCACTTTCGATTTGTTTCCCAGATAACCAGTGGAGAAGAGTCCGCAATACGGTGAGTCCATCATTCAGCTCCGGCAAACTCAAGCGCTTGTGTCCTCACGTATTATATTCTGCTAAAATTATGTTGGAAAACATGAGAGCAGCGCATAAGAACGACAAGGCAGTTGAATTAAAAGACGCTCTGTCTTGTTACACCATTGACGTCATTGCCAGTACAGGTTTTGGCGTTCAGGCCAACTCTCTTAAAGACAGGTAAATAATCAATTTTCGGTTACACTTGTCCTTCCTTTATATTACATTCTTATATATATATAATTATGAGTTGGTCGATCTTTGTTCGCCAAAGGCTATGTTGATAGGCCACTAAGAGTAACCATATGTTGCATGTAGGCTTTAAATCATCCCCATATCGTTTTTGTTTGAGAAAATATTCTGCCAAAAGTGACATTGAGTTAGTGTAAACTTCATTGTTTCTCTGTCTTTGTGAGTATTATTTTCATTCAGCTAACCCTCCATTTTGAACAGGTTACACCGGGTAATTCAAAAGTTTGTATAATACCTTCATGTCTACCTGTGTCACCTCATAATTGAATACTAATCCGATCTAATAATCGTAATTCGTACTACCCGGCCGGTAATATGCTTGTCTATATATATTTATACATTACACTGGTGATCGTCGAATTAATATTGATTGTGTCAAATTGTTACAGTTTGCCGATGATTCGACTATACAGGATCTCATAGAAAGCATGTTTAAAAATACTTTCAGATGATATAATATACATATCATGTATTCTACCACTGTATAAGCTGAATGAACAATAATATTTATATTGAAATACAAATATTTAATGCTCATGCCGTTTTGTTTCCAATGTTTGCCTTCTTCAGGGATAGTCCATTTGTGACTGAGGCATCGAAATTGATGAATTTTAATGGCCGCCTGATGGCTTTCGCTTTTCTCATGCCTTTCCTCATGAAAATATATGCCAAGCTTGGTATAGGATTATTTGCCCCAGACGGCCTCAAGTTTTTCTCCGATTTCGTGGATAGTGCTATGGCTAACAGACATGAAGATATGAAATCTCACAAACAGCAGGATTTCCTTCAATTACTGGTTGATGCTGAGCAGACGACATCAAAATCTACCGACAACCATACCTCTGACCAGGAAAAAAATCATATAGAGACAAATCAACTGACAAAACAGGAGATACAGGTATCTTGCAATGCTCATTTATTGAAATCTCTCTATCTCTGTCTCTGTCTCTGTCTCTGTCCCTGTCTCTGACTCTATCTCTGTCTGTCTGTCTGTCTGTCTGTCTGTCTGTCTGTCTGTCTGTCTGTCTGTCTGTCTGTCTGTCTGTCTGTCTGTCTGTCTGTCTGTCTCTCTCTCTCTCTCTCTCTCTCTCTCTCTCTCTCTCTCTCTCTTATCTCTCTCTCTCTCTGTCTCTGATCTCTGTCTCTCTCTCTGTCTCTCTCTCTCTCTCTCTCTCTCTGACTCTCTCTCTCTCTCTCTCTCTCTCTCTCTCTCTCTCTCTCTCTCTCTCTCTCTCTCTCTCTCTCTCTCTCTCTCTCTCTCTCTCTCTCTCTCTCTCTCTCTCTCTCTCTCTCTCTCTCTCTCTCTGTCTGTCTGTCTGTCTGTCTGTCTGTCTGTCTCGTCTGTCTCTCTCTCTCTCTCTCTCTCTCTCTCTCTCTCTCTCTCTCTCTCTCTCTCTCTCTCTCTCTCTCTCTTTCTCTCTCTCACTCTCTCTCTCTCTCTCTCTCTCTCTCTCTCTCTCTCTCTCTCTCTCTCTCTCTCTCTCTCTCTCTCTCTCTCTCTCTCTCTCTCTCTCTCTCTCTCTCTCTCTCTCTTTTTTTTTTTTCTCTCTCTCTCCCTCTCTCTCTCCTCTCTCTCCTCTCTTCTCGCTCTCTCTCTCTCTCTCTCTCTCTCTCTCTCTCTCTCTCTCTCTCTCTCTCTCTCTCTCTCTCTCTCTCTCTCTCTTTCTCTCTTTCTCTCTCTCTCTCTCTCACCCTCGCACTTTGATCATTGAGACTGTTGGATTTAGACCTGTAACAAAAAATCCAGAATTTGCAATGTTATCTTTCTTTCTTTGAATCTCCTCTTCAATGCCACCACTGATATGTGCCTGCCTTCAATAAAATGTGTTTCTTCTTTTTCGAAGGGCCAGGCCCTCATCTTCATTATAGCTGGCTATGACACAACGGCAACAGCTCTCTCATTTTGCCTCTACCTTTTGGCACAAAATCCCGAATGCTGCAAGAAAGTCCAGGAAGAAGTTGACAGAGTACTGGAAGGAAATTCCTGATTATGACAGCGTACAAGAGTTGACATACCTGGACATGTGTTTGAATGAGGCGATGAGAATGTTCCTCCTGGTTTTATGCTTGACAGGGTGTGCAGGGAAGAATGTGTCATTCAGGGAGTCAATATTCCAAAGGGAATGGTGGTAAGGCAATCAACTTATAATACATGTATCTTCATCCAAATTGACTTGTCCATTGCAGTACATAATACTGTGTGTTCTTTCGTCTGATTTCACCTTAAGAGGAACTTGGTATCAATGCTCAATACATTATAACAATTCATAAAATTAACTTGCTTGAGCGATCCAATCACAACGATTAGTGTTCAGTGAACGAACTTAATATAGCAAGAACAAGCACATCTCCATGCCCCTTCATACATCTACGATGTCTGCCCTTTTTCGAGCAACAGTAGAACATGGTCGATCTATTCATTTCAGTTAAACAATAAAATCAATATAGCTTATGTGTTTTGTATTCATAAACTGCGCTACATTCGGCAAACCGCTTGAACGCTTTACATTTTGAAATTGTTGTCATCGTCTTTACATCCTTTTTTTAAACTTCCACAGTCCACCTGTAATATCTTTATTTCATCAACAGGTCGCATTTCCGATAATGGCCATCCATCATGACCCTACAATATGGGAGGATCCTGAGAAATTTGACCCTGAAAGATTTGATGCAAGCAACAAAGCCAGTAGACATCCCTTTGCTCACTTGCCTTTTTTGGACAGGTAGGCTTGTGGCACACCTGGATTTCTACACAGTGTTAACTCTGTGGGAAAATCGCATCATACAGAAAACTCACATTAGAATGATTGATTCGGCAATTATCCTTATACATAATATTAGTTACTTACTTATTGCCCATTATGCCAGTTGGCATGTAAGGCAGCAATGAAGGATCTCCATCTCTTTCTTTCCATGACAAGCGTCTTTATGGAATTCCAAGTTTCGCCCCAGTCTTTAATCCCATTCTCTGCTGTTCTACTCCAAGTTGTTTTTGGCCTGCCACGTTTCCTTTTCCCTTCAGGGGTCCAATGTACGGCAGTCTTGGTGATGTTCCCTTATTCTTTTTATTAGAACATGCCCTATCCATCTCCATCTGCTCTCAATCTTCTCATATTATATACATAATATAAAGCACCACTAACTTGTCACCTTTCAACTTTCATCATTACCTCAATGCAATTGGTAGTTTTGCACAATCTTTTGGTCTTGGCTAACTTTCTTTTCAATCCTTTGATGGAAATGTACATTGCTTAGAATTTAAAGTAAACACAGGCAGATAGACGTTGCCATGGCGATGGACGGAGATTGTCTTTACATTGTTTATCTGTAAGTGAGAGTGTTGAGCTATTTGTTGGTATGCCATGGTTATGTGTCTGTACGTCCGTTGATTTGCTTTGTCCAAACATATTAAAATTGTAGCTATATTTCTTTTTGTGCATTATACTTGTCTTCTTATTGATCGTACCTTTGTTGATGCTCCGTTTACAATTTCATGAGATTTACACAACGTGTGTTACAAGACATTGATATTTTCTTTAAGTATTTTTATCAGTGTTTTATTCAAATTAAAATGAGTCTTTTTTCTTCTAAGTAACAATGAAAGATGTGGCTGTTTTCGTAGAACTAATCTCAGAAAATTAGCAACTGCTGTTACTTGTACTTTACTGGCATCACGAAGCTTTACATCCTTTTCACTCACATAGTTCTACAAATCTCAAAGTTTTTTTAAGCTAACAATATTAACGTTATTTCATCTAGTTTGGAAGTATTGTGTTATGTATAACAAAGTGTTGTAGTATTAGTAATTGATAGAATAGTTTTAGCTCTCAAAATGAATCATTTTCACGAGCAATTTTACTCACATTACAAAAATTCTTGAACATGTCAAAACAGAACATCGCTTCAAAACGGATCTCCCAGTTTAGCTTACATTTTGATGATGTTTTAGAAAGCGGGTTCTAAACAGGATTTTGCAAGAACAGAATTTTTTCTCAAAACTCTTTGTTCTCTTCATTGCAATCCTGTACTAAAATGACGAGTCGATGTCCAGAAGAACACCTATCATGATTTCTCATTGTCCTCTCGTTTCAGGGTCCAAGAAACTGCATTGGCATGAGACTGGCCTTACTAGAGATGAAAATTGTGTTGGCTGCTTTGCTTCAAGAAATGACTGTAGTGCCGTGTGAAAAATCTGTGTACCCAATAAACCTTGACCCATTTCGCATGAAAGCTATAGATGATTTATGGGTGAAAGTTGTTCCAAGAGAGAGCCGTACACAGTGATCTCACATGAACGAAACAAAATTATTTTCACAAGCGTTGTTTCTACTTTTAATGTGAGATTCATTTTTTCCAAGAGTGCTGTTAATGCAGTCTCTCCCTTCCTTTTTTTTTTTTCCTTTTCACATTTTCCTGTCAGATGGTATACATATGTATGATTAATTCGAGATAGTTGAAGAGTTGTATTGATCCATTTGTCTAATGATACTATTTTTACATTTGATACAAATGTTTCCCATTGCTGAAAACCTTTCAAGACTGCCATATTCTGTTTTGCTGGTGTAATATGTGAGTCCTTTGGTTTCACTGCTGGTTATTCAGTGTCTAGAATATCTTGCAATTTGTTTGTTCAGTCAGTGGTCAATACTGTATCATCTGCATATATTATCTAAGTCTATGTATATTATGTCCATCTACCTTCACTCCTTCATGACTTCCGATGTTGCCCAACATCATTCCAGTATTGATATTAAAAAGGTTTCGGAGTTTGTCAAAGTCCCGTTTGCATTGGTTTTAATTTGCTGCACCTATCGTTTATTATAATTAAATCCTATCTTGTTCTTAGCATGACTCCTGATTTTATAAAGATTTTTTCGACAATACATGTACCAAGATCATTTTGTGAAACAGGCTTCTCTGCTTTACGTTCAACACGTTTGTGTAATTGGTGAACCTTATGTTGAACTGATATTTTTGTACATTGATTTCCCTATCCATGAGTCTCAAGATTACAAATAGTATAACTATAACATTGCTGATGCCTTTATTAGGTCAAAATCCAAAAGGGCCTGATAAGTTTAATCCGAGTGTATTTTGTTCGGTACATTTACCATCAGCTTTCAAATAGGGATGCTTGCAACATGACTCATCAAGCTATTTTAGCAATATTTTTCGTATTCAGTTGTTGCATCTTTCTTTAGGGGTTTTGATGATATCTGATTTCCTCACGTGTGCTGGCATTTCTCCATTATCGCCTAACGGTGTTCAGACGTTTTGCCAGTTTATTTATCCCAGCTTCCTGTATTGCTTTGAATTCTAGGACATCTGTTAGCATCATGTCTACTCCTACTGTTTTACCACGTCTGATTTCTGCGAGTGCATGCCTCACGTCTCACCTCATATTTGTGGGGTTGACAGGTGCTGCTGGCAGGTTCTACTTCTTTCCCTTCACGATTTTAGTTTCACCTTGCTGTTCCCTCTAAATTCGGAGGACTCAGTAGTCAAGAGTCATTGTGTCGCCTCTCAACCAAAAGATAGTGAGTTCAAGCCCCGCCTACGGTTGAAAAATTATCTCAAGTTTTTTTTTAGCAAAATCTACTCCTTGGTCCAGGTAGGCGGATCGACACCTAGTCCCATCGGAGACGGACGATAAAAAGGGAGGCACCGTGTGAAGATCAAAATACTATGTGCATGTTAAAGATTCCTTGGCTGTTTACATGACAATCTGGAAAAAAATTGAAAACCACGAGATTACCCTCTAAATTCACCCTGATATCACGTCATATTGGTGGACGAAATGAATTTCCACAAAACCAAAAAACAAACACTTCATCTTCCGTGAGTGAAGGAGGGGGGGGCTTTCATGCTCTTCTTTCTGGCAAGTGACGCATGATGAACGAGACCCTCATCTTATTCTGACCATTTCGCTATTGTGTCTTTATCATCCATCAAGATTGTTCTTTTTATGTAGATTTGATACAACCAGATTTTGAGGACTTTTCTTTACCTGTAGTTTCTTACAATGTCTTTTGGTGTAATATTTGCTATTAGTTTATGTTGCTTTTTGTAAGTTGTGTGCTGATGTGTTGGCTACCTGCATGGTTTTCTTTATTGAAGTATCAATCTCGCAGTTTTCATGTTCATTTTGTTTTACTACTCTCCTTCTTCCCATAGATCCATGACTTCTTGGTTCATCCATTTTTTGTATGGTTTTCAATCAGATGAGGGTATGATTTCTTCAGCTATCTGTATTGTGCAATGTTTTGGAAAATTGCATTCTCCGCCATCTGTCTTTTACGGTTGAATGGTTGCCTGAAAACTGAAATTTGCTTGTTACTGAAATAAAAGGTTGTTTTTTTTTAAATCTTCAAAATCGTGTTTGAGAATTCCATATTGCATTTGGGTATTCATTTCAATATGTGGCTACTTTTCGGCTTTACCTCTATAATGGAAAATGACCACTGCACTGGGCACAGACTTAGCATTCTAGATTGCATTTTTAAAGATTTTATCTATCAGAATATTTTATTGCCTCCTAGATTTGTCCTCGTCTTCCTTTCTGGCAGGTCATTTTGAAACCAAATGCTGGAGACAATATCGGTAGAGCATATCCCAAATATGTCTAAGTCTACAGTATTTTTAATTCTTCCTTTCCTTCTATTTTTTTCCTTTTTTTCAATGTTTGCATTTAAGTCTCGGTTATGATCACGACATCATGGGAGATGTAAGCCATTGGGGTCTTTCTATTGATCTATCCAGGTCTTCATAGAAGTAAAATAAAATTCCTTCAAGCGCCTTACGGCTTATAGGGCTGGTGATCGGCTCGGTTTCTAAAGCGTAAAGCAGAACAGGTGGTCATAATCACCTCCTGAACAAGACGCTAGTCTGTCGCATGTTTTTACTCCCAAACTGTTGTTGATACCCATTTGCACCTGAGTCGAATGGGACACATGAGTGATGAGAATAGTTCCTAACAAACATAACGTTGGACCTACCATTGCTAGGATTCGAATCCAGGATCTCATGATCCCAAGTCGGGTAACTCTACCACTAGGCCATCGACGCTACATAGACGTCTTCATGGAACTTATCAACATCTTATTGCTTTTTGTTGTTGTCTGTAGTTGGAGCGTGAATCTAACGTTCATATGATATTCTCAGTCAGAGCCGGTCAGAATATTATAGCCACAAGTCTGCCCATAGCCTATAGGCTATTCTCAGTCAGAGCATCATATCCATAGCCTATAGGCTATTCTCAGTCAGAGTATCATATCCATAGCCTATAGGCTATTTTCAGTCAGAGCATCATATCCATAGCCTATAGGATATTCTCAGTCAGAGCATCATAGCCATAGTCTATAGGCTATTCTCAGTCAGAGCATCATAGCCATAGCCTATAGGCTATTCTCAGTCAGGGCATCATATCCACGAGTCTGTATATAGCCTATAGACTATTCTCAGTCAGAGCATCATAGCCATAGTCTATAGGCTATTCTCGGTCAGAGCATCATAGCCATAGTCTATAGGCTAGTCTCAGTCAGAGCATCATATCCATAGTCTATAGGCTATTCTCAGTCAGAGCATCATATCCACAGCCTATAGGCTATTCTCAGTCAGAGCATCATAGCCATAGCATATAGGCTATTCTCAATCAGAGCATCATAGCCATAGTCTATAGGCTATTCTCAGTCAGAGCATCATTCTCCATAGCATCATAGCCATAGGCTAGGCTATTCTCAGTCATAGCATCATAGCCATAGCCTATAGGCTATTCTCAGTCATAGCATCATAGCATCTATAGGCTATTCTTGGTCATAGCATTATAGCCATAGTCTATAGGCTATTCTCGGTCATAGCATTATAGCCATAGTCTATAGGCTATTCTCAGTCAGCTAGTCATAGCATTATAGCCATAGTCTATAGGCTATTCTCAGTCAGAGCATTATAGCCATAGCCTATAGGCTATTCTCGGTCATAGCATTATAGCCATAGTCTATAGGCTATTCTTGGTCATAGCATTATAGCCATAGCCTATTATAGGCTATTCTGGGTCATAGCATTATAGCCATAGCCTATAGGCTATTCTCAGTCAGAGCATAATAGCCATGAGACTGTCTATAGCCTATACGCTATTCTCAGTCAGAGCATAATAGCCATGAGACTGTCTATAGCCTATGGGCTATTCTCAGTCAGAGCATCATAGCCATAGCCTATAGGCTATTCTCAATCAAAGCATCATAGCCATAGCCTATAGGCTATTCTCAGTCAGAGCATCATAGCCATGAGACTATCCATAGCCTATAGGATATTCTCAGTCAGAGGATCATAGCCATGATCTATAGGATATTGTCAGTCAGAGGATCATAGCCATAGCCTATAGGATATTCTCAGTCAGAGGATCATAGCCATAGCCTATAGGCTATTCTCGGTCATAGCATTATAGCCATAGCCTATAGGCTATTCTCAGTCAGAGCATCATAGCCATGAGGTATTGCCCTCCTGAAGAAAGGAATGTATGTTCACCTGACGTTATCGATCAATCAAACCTCTGCTGAGAAAAGAATGACAATACTTAATTTACAAAATTACTTTGAAGTGTTATGTATGCCCTTTTGTCTCATTGTAAAAATATGTAACGCTTAGATTACAATTAATTTATAGTCAGAAATAATTTGTATTAATTCGTAATATATGATTTCAAGTCTTTGTTTTCCTCTTTGAACCAAATAGGCAGGATGCTGACAGTGACAGTGTCTTTAACTAAAACCATAAATCTCTAAACAGCCAGTCAACGTGATAATCTACCACCCACGCATACCTTGACAAAGAATACCCCCCCCCTTTTCTACGTGCTGTCTTTCTGTATGTTTTCGTCAGCAAGCATGAACATGCACGCATTAATTCAATTCATGGGTGTTTCCAAAAGGAAATGTTTTTTACTTGAATGTGAATGTCAGAGAAAGAAAATGGGGTTTCTTCAGAGAATGTATGGTCTGTAAAGAGACATAATAAAACGAACGAAAGAGACGAGGAGAAAGCGAGAAATAGAGACGAGGAGGAAAACAATAAGAAAGAACTATTTGCAAGTGTGATGTCACAGAAGATTATTTCCATGAGAACAAATATATTCAACGACAATGACAACGTTATAATCTTAGAAAGTATTATATCAGGTTTTAATGTATGACTATTGCTATGTCAGGTTTCCATTGCGTGACTCCTGTTATATTAGGTTTCCACTGTGCGACTACTGTTATATCCGATTTCCACTGTCTGACTACTGTTACATCAGGGTTCCATTGTGTGACTCCTGTTATATCAGGTTTTCAATGTGTGACTATTGTTTATCAGGTTTTCACAGTGTGACTACTGTTATATCAGTTTTTCACTGTGTGACTACTGTTATATCAAGTTTTCACTATGTGACAACTGTTGTATCAGGTTTTCACTGTGTGACAACTGTTATATCAAGTTTACACTATGTGACAACTGTTGTATCAGGTTTTCACTGTGTGACTACTGTTATATGAGGTTTTCACTGTGTGACTACTGTTATATCAGATTTTCACTGTGTGACTACTGTTATATCAGGCTTTCACTATGTGACAACTGTTATATCAGGTTTTCCCTGTGTGACTACTGTTGTATCAGGTTTTCACTGTGTTACTACTGTTGCATCAGGTTTTCACTGTGTGACTATAGTTGTATCAGGTTTTCACTGTGTGATTACTGTTATATCAGGTTTCCACTCTGTGACTACTGTTATATCAGGTTTTTTCACTGTGTGACTAGTGTTGTATCAGGTTTTCACTGTGTGACTATTGTTGTATCAGGTTTTGACTGTGTGACTACTGTTGTATCAGGTTTTCACTGTGTGACTACTGTTATATCAGTTTCACTGTGTGACTACTGTTGTATCAGGTTTTACTGTGTGACTACTGTTATATCAGTTTCACTGTGTTACTATTGTTATATCAGGTTTTCACCGTGTGACTACTGTTGTACCAGGTTTTACTGTGTTATATATGAGGTTTCCACTGTGTCACTATTGTTATATCATGTTATGACTAGGTTATATCAGTTTCCACTGTGTGACTACTGTTGTATCAGGTTTTCACTGTGTGACTACTGTTATATCAGTTTTCACTGTGTGACTACTGTTATATCAGGTTTTCACTGTGTGACTACTGTTATATCAGTTTCCACTGTGTTACTACTGTTGTATCAGGTTTCCGCTGTGGGACCACTGTTGTATCAGATTTCCACTGTGTCACTATTGTTATATCATGTTCACACTGTGTGACTACGGTTATATCAGTTTCCACTGTGTGACTACTGTTGTATCAGGTTTTCACTGTGTGACTACTGTTATATCAGGTGTTCACTGTGTGACTACTGTTGTATCAGGTTTTCACTGTGTGACTACTGTTATATCAGGTTTCACTGTGTGACTACTGTTATATCAGGTTTCCACTGTGTGACTACTGTTATATCAGGTGTTCACTGTGTGACTACTGTTGTATCAGGTTTTCACTGTGTGACTACTGTTATATCAGGTTTCCACTGTGTGACTACTGTTATATCAGGTTTTCACTGTGTGACTACTGTTATATCAGGTGTTCACTGTGTGACTACTGTTATATCAGGTTTCCACTGTGTCACTATTTTATATCATGTTCACACTGTGTGACTACGGTTATATCAGTTTCCACTGTGTGACTATTGTTGTATCAGGTTTTACTGTCTAACTACGGTTATATCAGATTTCAACGTGTGACTACTGTTGTAACAGGTTCTACCGTGTGACTACTGTTGTAACAGGTTTTACTGTGTGACTACTGTTGTAACAGGTTCTACCGTCTGACTACTGTTGTATCAGGTTTGCACTGTGTAACTACGGTTATATCAGATTTCAACCGTGTGACTACTGTTGTAACAGGTTCTACCGTCTGACTACTGTTGTATCAGGTTTGCACTGTGTAACTACTGTTGTATCAGATTTCAACCGTGTGAGTACTGTTGTATCAGGTTCTACTGTGTGACTACTGTTGTAACAGGTTGACTACTGTTGTAACAGGTTCTACTGTGTTCTGTTGTAACAGGTTCTACTGTGTGACTACTGTTGTAACAGGTTCTACCGTGTGACTACTGTTGTAACAGGTTCACCGTGTGACTACTGTTGTATCATGTTCTACCGTGTGACTACTGTTGTAACAGGTTCTACCGTGTGACTACTGTTGTAACAGGTTCTACCGTGTGACTACTGCTGTAACAGGTTCTACCGTGTGACTACTGTTGTATCAGGTTTGCACTGTCTAACTACGGTTATATCAGATTTCAACAGTGTGACTACTGTTGTAACAGGTTCTACCGTGTGACTACTGCTGTAACAGGTTCTACCGTGTGACTACTGTTGTATCAGGTTTGCACTGTCTAACTACGGTTATATCAGATTTCAACAGTGTGACTACTGTTGTAACAGGTTCTACCGTGTGACTACTGTTGTAACAGGTTCTACTGTGTGACTACTGTTGTAACAGGTTCTACTGTGTGACTACTGTTGTAACAGGTTCTACCGTGTGACTACTGTTGTAACAGGTTCTACCGTGTGACTACTGTTGTAACAGGTTCTACCGTGTGACTACTGTTGTAACAGGCTCTACAGCGTGACTACTGCTGTATCAGGTTTGCACTGTCAACTACGGTTATATCAGGTTTCGACTGTGTGACTACTGTTATACCAGGTTTCCATCCTATGATTACTGTTATATCAGGTCCCCATTGTGTGACTACTGTTATATCAGGATTCCACTCTTTGACTTCTGTCATAATATACTGTATTTGTCATACTAATATTCTTCTTACATTACTGCATTGGTGTTTAGCAATTTTAATAATGAATAGATCTATGTATTATGATTGTTTAACTTACTTATGAGGAACAGAATGTAATTTCCTTTCTTTGGATGAATAAAAGTATTATTATTATATCAAGTTTCAGCAGAGTTCTGTTTTCAGCTACATTTATAATATGTCATTGTCCCAGTGTGTAATCCCAAGTATTTGAAAAACCTCGTGTATTGTCCCAGTCCCAAAAAGAAACCTGCTATCAATATGAATGACCTCCGCCCCATAGCATTAACGGCATATCCTATGAAAATATTCGAAAAAAAAGTAATTCTTTGCACATTACAAACTTGGTTGACAATTTCATCGATCCTTTGCAGTTTGCATATAAGAAACATAGACCTGTTGATGATGCTTTGGTACATGTATTAAATTCTTTGACTCACATCTTGAGAAAAAAGGCAATTCTATCCGAATTATGTTTTAAGATTTTTCTAGTGCATTTAACACCATCCAACTACACATACTCGCTGAAAAGCTCCTTAAAATGAATGTCAACGCTAACACTGTACTTTGGATTTTAGATTACCTCAGCAACCGCCCACAATTTGTCAAAATGCGGCGTTCATCTTCCCCCTTTCTTTTAGAAAACCAAACCAAACATCCCGTTGACGTTACTCCTGACACATTATATACTAATACTGGTGTTCCCAAGGTACAGTATTATCCCCATTTCTCTCTCTCCCTGTACACCGCAGACTGTAGATCCAAACATGACGACGTCATCATAGACAAATACGCGGACGATACTGTGGAAATCGGATTTATATTTAATGATAATGACAATAATTATGTAAGTGAAGTAGACAATTTTGTAGTTGGTGCGACCAAAACTACATTGAATTAAATATTTCAAAAAACTAAGAAAAAGATAATTGATTTCCGGAAAAATATTATTGAACCTCCCAGTCACCATAAAAGGGATAAAAATTGAACGAGCACAAAGCTACAAGTATTTAGGAATTATAATTGATAACACATTGAATTGGACCGAGAACACAGACAACATCATGAAAAAGCGAACACACGGCTTTATTGCATGAGAAAACTGAGATCTTTTCATGTCGATACACACCTATTACAAATGCTCTATTCGTCAGTTATATGTTCGGTGTTGACCTTTGGGCTTCCCAGTTGGTGTGGAAACATAACTAAATTTGATAAGAGGAAATTTGACGGGGTGATCAGAAAGGCAGGTGGGCTGATAGGGAACACACATGACTCATTTGACACAGTTTATGAAAGACGTATAATAAAAAAACTGATTGACATCACTGATGACGAAACTCATCCACCTCGTGCAGACATTGACTGTCTAAAAAGAGTTAGAAGTGGTAGGTTCAGAGTCCCAGGGGCCAACACAAACAGATACCTGAAATCATTCATTCCGTCAGCAGTCAAGATTTTTAACAAAACAAATGGACGTGGGGGTGGGACGTAGATGAATGAGCTTTGACCGAGGGCGTGTAAGTAGGGGTTGGTTGGGATGTAGTGTGTGTGTGGGGGTGGAGGGGGTCGAATGAGGTTGTGTATCCTACGCATTTCTGTGATCTATTTATCAAAACAAATGGATGTGGGGGTAGAAATGGATGAATGAGCTTTGATCGAAGGCGTGCATGTGCGTAGGGGTCGGTTGGGTAGTGTTGTGTGATGGGTGGGGGGATATAATATGGTTGTGTATCCTACGCATATCTGTGGTGTATTTATCATTACAAATGGAGTGGGGGACAGACATGGATGAATGAGCTTTGACCAAGGGCATGTGTGAGGGGGTCGGTTGTGTGTGTGGGGTGGGGAGGCTGTGGGGGGGGGGGGCTCAAAAGATGTTGTATATCTTAAGCATTTCTGTGATGTATTTGGCATACTAATACTCTTATTATATTACTGAATTAATGTATAGCAATTTTAATAATAAATAGATCTATGTATAATGATTTTTTAACTTACTTATGAGGAACAGAAAGTATTTCCTTTTTTTGGATGAATAAAACTATTGTTATTATATCAGATTGCAACTGTGTGACTACTGTTATATCAGGTTTCAACTGTGTGACTACTGTTATATCAGGTTTCAACTGTGTGACTACTGTTATATCAGGTTTCCACTGTGTGACTACCGTTATATCAGGTTTCAACTGTGTGACTACTGTTATATCAGGTTTTCACTGTGTAACTACTGTTATATCAGGTTTCAACTGTGTGACTACTGTTATATCAGGTTTCAACTGTGTGACTACTGTTATATCAGGTTTTCACTGTATGACTACTGTTATATCAGGTTTTCACTGTGTGACTGTTGTTATATCAGGTTTTCACTGTGTGACGACTGTTATATCAGGTTTTCACTGTGTGACTACTGTTGTATCAGGTTTCCACTGTGTCACTACTGTTATATCAGGTTTCCATTGTATTACTACTGTTACATCAGGTTTCCACTTTGTGACTACTGTTATATCAGGTTTCGACTGTGTCACTACTGTTATATCAGGTTTCCATTGTATGACTACTGTTATATCAGGTTTACACTGTGTGACTACTGTTACATCAGGTTTCCACTGTGTGACTACTGTTATATCAGGTGTTCACTGTGTGACTACTGTTATATCAGGTGTTCACTGTGTGACTACTGTTATATCAGGTTTCTACTGTGTGACTACTGTTATATCAGGTTTCCACTGTATGACTACTGTTGTATCAGGTGTCCACTGTGTGACTACTGTTATATCAGGTGTTCACTGTGTGACTACGATTATATCAGGTGTTCACTGTGTGACTACTGTTGTATCAGGTTTCCACTGTGTGGCTACTGTTATATCAGGTTTCCACTGTGTGACTACTGTTATATCAGGTTGTTTCACTGCGTGACTACTGTTATATCAGGTGTTCACTGTCTGACTACTGTTATATCATGTTTCCACTGTGTGACTACTGTTATATCAGGTGTTCACTGTGTGACTACTGTTATATCAGGTGTCCACTGTGTGACTACTGTTATATCAGGTGTCCACTGTGTGACTACGGTTATATCAGGTGTTCACTGTGTGACTACTGTTGTATCAGGTTTCAATCTCTGCGACTACATTTGTATCAGGCTCCCACTGTGTGGCTTCTGATATACAAATGTATCAGATTTCCACTTTGTGACTACTGATATACAAATGTATCAGATTTCCACTTTGTGACTACTGATATACAAATGTATCAGACTTCCACTATGTGACTACTGATATACAAGTGTATCAGACTTCCACTATGTGACTACTGATATACAAATGTATCAGACTTCCACTTTGTGACTACTGATATACAAGTGTATCAGACTTCCACTATGTGACTACTGATATACAAGTGTATCAGACTTCCACTATGTGACTACTGATATACAAATGTATCAGATTTCCACTATGTGACTACTGATATACAAATGTATCAGACTTCCACTATATGACTACTGATATACAAATGTATCAGATTTCCACTGTGTGACTACTGATATACAAATGTATCAAATTTCCACTATGTGACTACTGTTATACAAATGTATCAGACTTCCACTATGTGACTACTGTTATACAAATATATCAGATTTCCACTGTTACTACTGATATACAAATGTATCAGATTTCCACTATGTGACTACTGATATACAAATGTATCATATTTCCACTGTGTGACTACTGATATACAAATGTATCAGATTTCCACTGTGTGACTACTGATATACAAATGTATCAGATTTCCACTGTGTGACTACATGTATGTCTCACAATGAAATCGTGTCATAGCCCTGTCTTAGCCTCATGGGAATGCATTGTATCAAATGTAAAATAAATTATCAAACCAAGGCAGATGGCATGAAAGCTAAAATAGAAATACTCAGATGGTTTGGATTTGAGAACAGAATAAATGAAAAGAGAATATGCTAAAACCCAAGGTAAAAGATCAAAGGGTAATCCTTGGAGAAAGTGGTAAGAAGATACATTGTATAAATGAGGTGTTAAAGCAAAGACATTTCACCTTTGTAGAAGAAAACAAAAAATATTCAGTACATGGTAGCATGTAGAAAGATCATTTCGGATATGTAAACCCATACACCAGAATGTAGAATGAAACCTAATAACGAAAGAAAAAAAATTAATGTAGGCATATCAAACGTATCATGCAAGCCGTTTACAAACTCCACTGTGTGACTATGAGAAATACGTCATTAATAAATTGTCTCCTATTATTGAAGGTGGGTCCTGAGCATGTTGTTTTAAATTATCTAGCATAGACAATTTTAACCACTACCATTGTACTCGGCGTGTCTAAATTAGCTGAGATAGATAAAAAAATAATTATATTGTTGCCATGGGAACGCCGCCATCTTGGATTTTCATTGGGAAAATAACAATTTCATTTCAAATACGCTTTTTCAGTTATGAACAAATTTGGCTATATCTTCGCACATACATTATTCAGTTTAATATCTAGCCTCACCCAGTAGCTTTCTTGAGTAAATTAAACTGTTTTGATTTTATGAATTTTTTGTAAATCCATATAGATCTAGCAACCTTTCCAATTTTTGGCAAATTTAATCATAAAAATATTCGTTTTGCAAAATTTTTAAAGATATTGAAAATCGTTTGTGGGTGAAATTTCTTTTTGCGTTGTAGATGTTATATATCAAATTTGGAGGCAATCGAACAATAAATTTTAAAAAGTAGATCGCACATCACTGTCAAAAAGTAACATTTTGAGCAAATCGCATTTTAACTATTTTTTTCCGTTATTTTAATGTTTGTTCGCATATAAGCCTATAAAAGAATAATATAATACTTTGAAACATGTTACAATCTTGAGAGGCTATCACATACTTCTTGTCGACCTTATTTTAAGTGCCCCAGATGCTTTATACTCATGTCAGGATGGCATGTTTCTTATAACAGGTTTGTGGAATGTCTCCCGTAATATTCGGCCGATCTTACCTAATACTAATATTAACAATAAGTTATTAAAAGCAGATTTTACAAATAGAGTACTTTGTAGTAATTAAAATGAGTATCAACTTGTTATACTTTCAGATAACATTCCCGGCTTTTATGGTACAACCGATGTGTTGAAGGGTACGCCGGTATCATTTCTAAAAAATCGTATAAAATGAAAGAATCGATACTGAGCCTTTGTTATCGATGTCAAGGAATGAACTGCTCCATCCATTCAGTTTTGTCCCATTTGTGGTATAACAAAAGATGGTATAACTGTCTTCCTTACGACCCCCCTCCCTTAACGTATCCTAAGATCACCGCATGTGATGGACAGGGGTAAACTCAATGAAATAATAAACCATGAATTGATGACACCAAATGTATTGTGGATTGGGAAAAAGGAGAGGGGGAGGGGGGAGAGTGTGCGGTTCAGACAGCTTTATTTGTTTTGTTTCTTTGGTTTTCTTAGCCTTGTGTTGCTTTTTTTCTTTGTATATGTGTGTACGCGTGTATGTGTGTGTATGTGTGTGTGTGTGTGTATGGCTGTGCACGCGCGTGTGTGTGTGCGCGTGTTTTTTATTTGTCTTACCGGTATTCGATTGGGGTTTTTTCCTTGTGGGGTTGTTGTTTATATTCTAGGTCTTTTTTTTCCTTTTGTTTAAGCGGAAGAGGGGCGGGCGAGGGGGTAGAAGGACAGGAGGGGTGGGGTTGTTATTTGATTGTTGACGAGTTGTTGTTGTTTTTTTTTTGGGGGGAGGGGGGGTAGTTAATTGATTGATTTTTGGAATAGTTTTTCGTTAGTTTGGTTTGAATTTGGTGGAGGTTTTTTCTCTTTCTTTCATTATAGTGAATGGGTTTAGATGCCCAAAATGTTTATGTGTTTGGGGGGGGGGGTGGTCCCCATTGTTTTTCAATTCTTATATATTGTTCTAATGTATCCATGCTAAGGAAATTTTTAAATCAAGCTAAATCATTGCGATCCTTTTCTCTCCATTTTTTCATCACACTCTTCAGTTTAATCCCTGTGATGAGGCTTACTGCTGACCCTTGACAAATTTCAAGTTTTAAGCATCATAATTTATGTTTGAGTAAACGACAATAAATCTCGGATTTTAAATAATAATAATAACATTGCATGCAGCGTCTCTGAGGAATTGCTGGTGTTTCTTCTCATGTTTTCACATCAAGAAAGAGTTACCCGAAACGGAATACGGAATTATCTCCCATTGGAAGCCGGAAACGAACTGAAACGGAAAAGAAGGAAACCATGTAAACTTACATTCTTGTGAAGAAAACACTAGACCTAGAATTTAGTTTCTGTGTTTCATTTTGAGAACTACATACGTGCTCACTTTAAAACTATTTCTAGATATATAAGGCTATTTAAATCTAGGTCTATTATTTCATGTAGGCTTACGCCTACGGTGTGTGCTACTCTACATTCGGTCATACCGACGGCTTCAACCTAGATCTAGATTTCCACACATCAAGTTGACATCTAAGAGACCCCAGTTACATTTATAAGTCTCAGGTTATTTACAGAGTTAACACCATGTCAAAACCGCACAGGATGCTGACACTTCGTGAACGACTCGAAATTATTGATAGGAACGAGTCTGAGAATCGGTCAAATCACTTGTTTTGGCTTTGGAGTCGGAAAACACAGATCTATGACCTGCTCCGGCGTAAGGAGGAACTTCAAAAATTTGCGGAAGCGACGCCCTTGGACAAGAAAAGGTAGAAATCTAGAATCTTAATCTAAATCTAAATCTAAAACCAGTGAGGAAAATGGAAAAATGCACCATTTCCCTTGATTTAAAGAGAGAGAGAGAGAGAGAGAGAGAGAGAGAGAGAGAGAGAGAGAGAGAGGGGGTGGGGGGGGGGGACCGGGGGAACTCTCGGCTCAATCCAATTATAATCGAAATTGTGGTTGGAAAATCCGGACATCTTCAGATCATAATAAACCGGAATTCCCCCCCCTTTTCCCTTTTACTCCACCGTACAATACCCCCTTATGGGTATTGTATAATTTTGACTAAATCCTTCATAATATGATAATGATGATAATAATAATAAAAATAATTATAGTGAAAATAATGAAAAGGAAATAGATGGAATTTATATAATAATTTAATAAAACAGTGATATTACAGAGTAATTAGATAAAGAGCTAGAATCTAGATGCAGTAAAATAATAATAATTATGATGATAATAATAATAATAATGATTTAATAAAAATAAAAATATTTATTTATATTGATTATTACTTAATACATGTAACATAAAATGATAATAATGATAATAATTCTGAATATTAATTATAAATTTGATGAGGATGATTAATGAGGAATAGTGGTAACAGTCCTTCTATAATGTTATGGATCTAATTTATTACAATAATAATGGTAAATTTCAATGATAATGGTTGATGATAATAATGCTGAATAACAAAATAATAATTTTATAAAGAAGATACTGTATAGAATCTGGTAATAATAAAACTTATCATCATGAGAACAGTAACCAAGTAACCATAATAACTCTATAAAGTTTATTCTTTCACTTTTTGTTTTCCTTGCATTTGATTAAACCTTCAAAGCGCATGACCATCTTTGATTTGCTGCCATTGCCATTGTCGAGCGTTTCAAATTTTCTATCTACGAAAAACAAAAAGTAATTGAAACATTTGCTTCTCTGCAAAATGCATTATTATGAATTTATTCTGATTTCTGAGCAGTATTACATTCAGTTTGAAAACAAGCACGTAATAGTAAACAAGCAGGGGATTTGGTAGTCTAGATGCAAGGTATCGGCCTCACAACCAAAGCGCCGTGGGTGCAAATGCTGACTGTTGAAAAATGTTTTCAAGTTGTTTTTCTGAGTAAGACCCACACACACACACACACACACACACACCCTATCCCCCTACCTGGTCCAGGTAGATGGTTTGACACCTAGTCCCATCTGAGACGGACAATAAAAATGAGGTCCCATGCAGATCACAACACTTCTGTGCTCGTTAAAGTATGTACCCTAGTTTGACTTGTCTCCCAATTGCTTTTTACTTTGATTTGAATTAATTTACCATTATATCTATTACTAAGGGGGGGGGGGGGGTAGGATTTTTTTATTTTACCTAAACTGCATTATGCACTGTGGACAGCCATGGAATCTTTTTGCGTTGGCATATAATATAAACCGTAAGATGTACTTGTTCAAGTTAAGAGAGAGGCTGTCAGGTTCAGTGTCTATCCTACAAAGAATGGAGATGCGTCTTTAAAAGAGCTTTTGTTCAGGAAATGATTTAAGAATTATTTATGTTACATGCATTAACCAATAACGATATAAGTGAATGTTTGTTCAGTCTAAAAAATAACTTTCCATTTCAATCTAAAAAAACTTTCCTTTTCAATCTGAACAATAACTTTCCATTTCAATCTAAAAAATAACTTTTCATTTCAATAAAAATAAAGATAATTTCCATTTCAGTTTAAAATCTTAACTTTCCATTTTAATCCAGTGGAGTCTGCTTAAAAAGTCAGCAGTTTGAGACTGTCATATTTAAACAAGGTTGATATTCACCGTTTTGAAGGGAAATAACCAGAGGCTGTCAATGTTTAGAATTATCTCTCGATTACCTCCTTACCAATAGCCCTTTGTGCGTGTGTGAGTGTGAACAAAGACAATCATTGGCTGGTCACCAAATCACTTGCCTTTTGTTGAAAAGGACGAAGTGTGGTTTTAACTTGATGACTGCCACGAACGGAAGAGTCTACTGAATGAAGGTAGGTAGGCCCGTCAGGTTCATGCTTTGCCCTGATATACTAATACACTATACAGCAGATAGACTACACACACTCTCATGACTCTCACACTCACACACACATAATCAGTGAAAAAAGTGATGTTAATAGTCTAGAGACTCCTGAAACAGCCTATTGAGTTGATTTTAAGGAGAATGTCTTCTCAAAACTGTTGATATAATCTGAATCAAGATATGATGAATCATTAAGGTAAAAAACTGTATCGCCCGAAAAGTTGACAATCAGAACATTGACGTTAGCGAGTTGACCTTACACAGACTCCACTGTATTCCATTTTTGAAATAAGCCAGAATTGGCCTCCTATATAGCACCTTTACCAGCATTCCAAGCTTCTAGAATTACTTCTAGAATGTTTTATGAATCTCTATTTAATTTTGATTGAGTGACGATAGTGATTGAACTAATTTGTTGGAGTTTTTTTCAGAATGGGCAAGCAGGACAGAGATTTGAACGAAAAGCTGATACTCGAGGTCCAGACACGCCCACTTCTCTATGATATGAACCATGAAGACTACCTGGACCGATTCACAGTTACATCCAGTGGAAAGCAGTGGCCCAAACCATGGATCTTCCTGGTAAATCAATGAGACCACATAAAATGAAACTTATTGAGTTTGAAATGAAAGCGTCCAGAGGTTAATCTAGTGTTGAGGATGAGCGCTATAGAAAAGTATTATATTATTTTTATTTTTATTATTAAAATCATCCTTATATTTATAGATTTATGTACTCATACCACACTGCCATGTCATTTTATGCAATTTAGGGAATCGGAGAGAAAATTTTGTAAAACTTTGCTTGACCGCTTTACCAATGTCTTGGCTGGATCTTTTACTCCAATGGAAAATTAAATGCAATCTGGTTTAATGAAACCATAGAAGAAGCATAAAATCAAGACATGATCAAAGTCTAGATTTACATCTATAAACATTTACTTCTTGTTTCTATTTGTAGTATGCCAATACTATGAATAGTAGCCATTGTAATGGTCATGGCAGTATAAGTACAGAATTAGTAGTAATAGTTGTAACAGTTGAGTGGTCTCTGCCTAAGAAGCCACCGCCTAACAGGCCACGTTTCCTGTGTAACAGATTTTTTCCTCTTCAATTGTCATAAAATTGAAAATCTTTTAGTCCAGCTAAGAAGCCGGTTTTTCTTTCATCTAAAAGCCAAATGGTCTACTAAACTCAATGCAATTTATGAAATGAAAATCCAAATTTAGATCGAAAATGCCACGTTTCTCTCTATCTGGAACATGTCATTATAGATCTTCATTATGTTATAGGCCATGGAAAGTCTAGAATCTCTGCTAGCCACTCCTAGCCAGTGTCAGGCTTTTTGTGTTGATGCCAGACGCTCACCAGATGAAGGAGACAATTGACATCTACGGTCCACATCAACGCGTGACACTTGCACTTGCAGAGCAGGCACCGTCATAACTGATACTAAGTAGAAGCATGTTTTCACTGATAAAGGACTAAGGAAAGTTCAGATTAAAACTGACTACGGTATTATTGTTTGAAGCCACAGCTTCCTAGTGTTGTGATCAATAGAAAACGAGGAGAGGAGTACAATTTTGTAGAAATGCACACTTCTTTCTTCTTCCTAATCTTTCTCATACATGTTTCTCCCTCTTGTTTTAAGTCTGAGCTCTAGGCCTAAAGGTTTAACTGATAAACGTTATATAAGGATTATATAGCCTACCTTCTCCCTATGTGTTCAGTATCGTCTAAGAGACCGTCCTGCTAAGAAGTCGTAGTTTGTTGTTTCCCAAGGCAGAGACCGCTGTAGTAGTTGTGGGGTGATCAGGTGATGGTAGTGATGATGTCTTCTTCTTGTTATTACATCATCATTTTAGCATTCTATTCCTGGTTCTTTTTTATCGTTATTTATGTTTCTCACTATCAGCTTATCCAGGCTAGGCACAAACAAAGTGAGTCCTTTGTCTTTTGTGTTTTATTGTTGTCAGATTGTTATTTATTAACATATTAATCGAGGGGTATGCAAACCACGGTTACAGAAGCACATATGGCCTGTTAAACAATGTTCTAACGTAGATAAAGACAAACAGTGAGGCAAGGGGCATGTCGGAAGTGAAGGTAATGACATAAGATAATATGAAAGCCCCATAGGAACAAAGACGAAACAAGTACAAGGAATAGACACAAAAAAATCTTGGCCACCATGAGGATCGAATCCACGACCTGTGTCGGCACCCATCGCCTCGCTATGAAAAGAAAGCATGCTACCAACCAAGCTAACTATGCTCCCCATGGTAGCCAAGATTTTTTCTGTCTATTCTTTGTATTTGTCTCGTCTTTGTTCCTATGGGGCTTTCATAGTATCTTATGTCATTACCTAAACAGTGTTCTGCAGCGTGCATACACTATCTAACAACTCCATTGCATGCTTCTTATTAATTATTGTTGCCGTAGAACATTCATATAATGTAAGCATATATGAGGTAATTATATGCAAAATACATTGTATTTGTAAAGGTTAGAGTAACTAAAGATGCATTTTATCATGTAACTGAAACTACTCTATTTTCAAAAGAAACGCAGCATATTGTTGCATGTGTTGAAAAGCAAAACTCGTAAAAGTTGGCCCTCCTTTGATTATTAGTAATACTAGGAAGGGAAAGTATCCCTCTGGGCGGGCAAAAAGTTTACCCACATCTATGATAATCAGTGTAATCAGTGTTTTACTTGCATTTTCAAATCAGGAGCTTATACAGTATTATACAATTATCAGTGTTTTACTTGCATTTCCAAATCAGAAGCTATACAATATTGTACAACTATCAGTGTTTTACTTGCGTTTTCAAACCAGAAATTTAAATAATATTATACAACAATCAGTGTTTTACTTGCATTTCCAAATCAGAAGCTATACAATATTGTACAACTATCAGTGTTTTACTTGCGTTTCCAAACCAGAAACTTAAACAATATTATACAACTATCAGTGTTTTTCTTTACTTTACCTGCATTTCCAAATCAGGGACTTATACAATATCATACAACTATCAGTGTTTTACTCGCATTTCCAAATCAGGGGACTTACACAATATTATACAACTATCCTATAAAAAAAGTTTTTAGGTGAGGCATATCCTGTTCATAGTTCTACAAATCTTCTTTTTTCAGTCAAAGTTGTACGCAGAAAGTGGCAGAACTTGAAAGCCATGTATTCCAAAAGCTTGACAACGTTGCAGTTAACTGGCTCGGAAACCAAATTCTGTTTTTCATGATCAGCTCAGCTTCCTGGAAAACTACATGACGGAGACAGAGGGCACTGTCACTTACTGTTCAGCTGATGATGTCACGGAAGTGGAGGAAATGGACAGAAAGGACATCATACAAAAACCTGACAATGACGGTCCAGCGTTACCCTCTACCTCCTTCTCTTCGGTGTCTTCTCCACAAACTCTATCTCATTCAAGAGAAAATTGGATTCCTCTTCCACGGACCAAGAAGTCACCAATTGTTTGAAAACAAAGTGTGACAGCGAGGTCATGCAACGCGTTTGAATTTATCAAAGGCCTCGTTCCGGGAGTCAACCAGCTGTCAAAAAAACGGCGGCGGATGTTTTGCAGAGGAGTTGCATCTCTCTTGTTTGAACTCCAAGACGAACAGGACGTGAAACAGATGAAATGCAGCAATGTTATTATGATTGAATTGTCCAACCATGATTCTTTCTGTTAAAAGTGTAGGGGGAATGATAAGCGGAATTTCTTGTATGTGGTTTGTGAATGTTAATCTGTGGAGATATTGTGTGTCTAATGATTTCATAAGAATTTCACCATTACAGATTTGAAAAGCCAATGAATGAATTAGTGCATTCTGTGATAATGAATCTTTCAAACTTAATGATATACTGTATAATGAATCTTTTCAAACTTAATGATATACTGTAGTCGCTGGATAAACGCACACCTTTTGGGCACTGTAAAAAGCATGCTTTTGTGGAAACTCAATTGGGGATAACTCATGTTATGCAGAAGGTCTATAGGTAAAAGGTGTCAGGCAGTTTTATTGATTACACCTTGATTATCACATGCATGCACGAGAGCCAACCACTGAAGGCCGTTGAACATTAAGCTTACCTCACACCCGTACTCTCTATAAGCCGAGAATGTGCATCACGTGTCACCTGTCCTCTAGTCTATTCAATTTCATTGATTGTACACATACAACAAGAATTATCCTTTCATTTCGAGAGGATAGATTTAGACTTTTGACAAGGGAAAAACAAGAAGTAGCATAGCATGAACACCCCCTTCCCCTGATCGCACACAGCTTTTCCATATTCACATTACCGTTAAAGAATACCGCCTTGTACATATATAATCAAGAGGGCTAAGTGGTCATTCTCATGCCTCCTAATCTTTTTCCTGTGTAAACTTCTGAAATTGAAGAATTTTTAAAATATGTTTTGTTTACTTTTTATGGGAGTTTGGTAGTTTGAGATTTCCATGTTGGGGTTTGAGAAAGACGTGTTGCCAATGCAAAAGAAAAAAGAGGGATTAAAAACAGACGTAGAGAATTCAAGTGTTTCATGTTTGAGATTTGCGTGCTGCACTGTATGTGGCACTGAATTGGCTTACAGTCGCAACTGTACCATGAGACTTATTCCCAAGCTATTGTTCCTTAGAGCGGCATTGAGATTAAACTTTTCCTGTAAGCAAGGGATTGAACACAAATTTGAAGATTTCATAATGGCTGTGGTTTTACAAGACTCCCAGACTTCTTAACTTACACGTAGACTTTTGCCGAATTGTGGCGTCGGTGGCGAGCGGTTAGGCTGCCGGACTGGGGATCATGATGTCTCGAGTTCGAACACCAGGAAAGCCAGGTCAGACAATGTGTTCCTTGGGAAAGACACGTAACATGTATTTTCCCCACACTACCCGAGTGCTAATGAGTACAAGCACTGGCTTGGAAGTAAAAACTTGCATCAAACTAGCATCCTGTCCTGGTGATGATTATTGTCACCTGTTCCGTTTCACACATTATTGAAACGGGGTAAGCTCTGGCTCTATGGGCCTGAACCGCCTTAGAGAAATTTTACTTTTAACTTGTCAAATTGTCTACAATTTTAGTAGCAGAATTGCTCTGGTCACTGGTAAGATTTTGGGGTTTCTTTTGTCTGTGCACCCCATGAGTTTTTATTTGGGTGTGTGAAATGGACGGTGAAAGTCACAAACCGTCTAAGTCCAATTTTGCATGTTTTGAGAAAATCAAAGAAAAATATGACGAGCATTTTAATCTATTTTCACAGACATCCACGGTTAATAAAAAAATGGGAAAAAGTAGACCCATTAGGGATAGACGGATTGCTCATATGGTTATTATACGGGTTTCTATTAATGCTTTTGCTAACCAGACGAGGCATAGGGGCTTGTAATATTAGTAAAGTGGAAAAAAATGGTGTTACTAATTTTAGACTTACACAGTTTGCGACTTTCACCGTTGATATAGGTGTTGTTAATATCTGACAGAGGGAAAAGAAACCTCAAAATGCCATCTAGAGTGGGGTTTTTTTCATTCAACACATTCCTGTTTTGATTTTACGACGAGGAGATCTTTGCTAAACTGTTGAATTCACCCAAGTCTACATAGTATGGAAAAAGAAAGGAAAATATCAGGACCACTGAAACATTTAATTTAAACTAAGATTATTAGTGCAATCATACTTACTTTTAACTAAATCCACTGCATTCAGTTTTCAAAGAAAATGCCTCGCATTTGAATGACATTATTCATGGCAAATTGCACTCACAGTAAATGAGGATATTGTCCAACATGAACAACCTGTTCTTGGGGTTTTTTTGGCAACATTCAGAGGTTAAGACCAATGCCCTGTTGGGGACTCACTCTGTAATATAGAGGAAAGGTGTCAGCCTCTCAATTAAAAGGTTGTGGGTTCAAGCCTGACATGTTGAAAAGTTTTCCAGTAAAACTTCTCCCCCTAATCCAACACCCAGTTCCATCGGAGACGGATGATAAAAGGAGGTCTGGCATACAGATCCCAACACTCGTTAAAAGATCCTTTGCTGTTTACAGGGTAGTCTGGGCTAATTTTATAATCCTACCAAAACTTCTGAGATCAGCTTAGTGGATTCGGGTAAGAGTAAGATCAAATCAAAATACCAATACCCTGTTATACTCTTTGTCTGTCAAGATGACTTGTGAATGTCATGAAGATTAAGACCTAGTAGAAAACAAGTTTTTAGTCTGTGAAACCTAAAAATCTTCTTTGTAGAGATTGTAGACATGTGAGAAACAGTCAAGGAAATGACATTGAATAATATTAAAATTAAAGCCACATATGAACAAAGTCAAACGAATACAAGGAATAGTCAGAAAAAAGACATGGCCACCATGATCCCCATAGTGGCCAGGTTTTTTTTTCCTGTCTATTCCTTGTATTCGTCTCTGCCTTTTGTTCTTATGGGGTTTTAATATTATTCAATGTCATTTCCTTCACTTGTGACATGCCCCTTGCCTCATTGTTTGTCTTTGATTTCAGTCAACAGCTCCAATGGTGTCAAATGTTTTTACGGGAGATCAGTTTTGATTTTCCAGGATATTACAATAAATGCATTTTTTGTGTAATAATATACATTTCAAGAATGTGTGAGTCCATGAGTTTGTTTATGACTGTCTGTGTGTGTGTGTGTGTGTGTGTTATTACTGTTATTGTTATGTATATGTGTATCTGGACTTGTGAATATGTGAGCTTGTGAACCATGTTTTTTAGTTATTTTTCCTGTTTTGTGCTTCTTTTTTGTGAGGGGCGAAGGGGAGTTTTTTTTAGGTTTTGTTTAACCATCGTCACTACCTATTTTGATCTCATAAACATCATCACTACCTTTTTTGATCTCATAAGCATCATCACTACCTATTTTGATCCATAAACATCATCACTACCTATTTTGATCTCATAAACATCATCACTACCTTTTTTGATCTCATAAGCATCATAACTTCTTTGTGGTAAGCTGGCGGGGTGCTACTGGTAGGTCTTATTTCTTTCCTTTCACTTTTTCATATATATCTTTCTTTAATCTTTCTGTTTCCTTTATTCACCCTGAGATCACAATATCTCTTATTCCTACCTTTCACTTTCATATTGCTGCTGGTATGTCCTACTTCTCTCCTTTCCTCCTTCTCTTATTCCTACCTTTCACTTTCATATTGCTGCTGGTATGTCCTACTTCTCTCCTTTCCTCCTTCTCTTATTCCTACCTTTCACTTTCATATTGCTGCTGGTATGTCCTACTTCTCTCCTTTCCTCCCTTCTCTTATTCCTACCTTTCACTTTCATATTGCTGCTGGTATGTCCTACTTCTCTCCTTTCGCTCTTTCTCTTATTCCTACCTTTCACTTTCATATTGCTGCTGGTATGTCCTACTTCTCTCCTTTCCCTCCTCTTATTCCTACCTTTCACTTTCATATTGCTGCTGGCAAGTCCTACTTCTCTCCTTTCCTCCTCTTATTCCTACCTTTCACTTTCATATTGCTGCTGGTATGTCCTACTCTCTCCTTTCTCTCCGTCTCTTATTCCTACCTTTCACTTTCATATTGCTGCTGGGGACTCGGTGGTCCAGAAGCAGGCGCCGGTCTCTCAACAAGAAGATAGTGTTTCGAGCCCCGCCAACAGTTGAATTTTTTTCCGAGCAAGCAAAATGTACCCCAGGGTCCAGTAGGTGGATCGACATCTAGCCCCATCAGAGACGGACGATGAAAAGGAATCCCATGTGCAGATCACAACACTGTGTGTGTTTAGTTAAAGATCCCTTAGATGTTTACAGGGCAGTTTGGGCAACATTTAAACAAATCCTATCATAAACCCCAAAATCACCTTAGTTTTGATGTGGGTAAATCAGATCAAAATCATATTGCTGTTTCCCCTAAATATTCGCCCTGAGATTCAGCAAGATCCTGACATTATGGTGTACGGGGAACTTTCAATGAAACAAACAAATTCTATCCTGTTGAGTTGTTTTACCTGTTGTTACTATTACTATTATTTTCTTTGTTATTACTACCTGGGTTGGGGTTTTGCATGCTTATAACACTGTCAGTGTATACTTTGGGTTAATTCCTTTTCATCTCTCATTAGTCTCATGTCTTTTCTTTACGGGTAGCAGGCGGGCACTGTTGGTTGGTTCCACTTCTTTCCTTTCACTTTTTCATTTAGTTAATATAATACTTGCTATTTCCTTTAATTTACCCTGAGATCACTGCATATGATGGATATGGTAAATTGCAATGAAACATACACATTGGTTTTCATAGCAGTTTGTTACACACTTTTTACTAACACACTCACAACATCTTTCTGTACCTATAGCTGGCTACTCATTCACACCTGAATCGAATGAAGAAAGCGAAGTAAAGTAATTTTTCCTAAAAGTACAAAGTTGTGAAAAAAAACCTGGACCAGCCAAGGCTTTGGAACCAGTGTCTTGGTGATTACAAGCTCACAACACTACGGCTTCACTACCATGTCTACAGTATCATGATACACATTCTACTTTAGAAGCAAATGATAAGGGTGGCATAAGGGTCATTGACATCAAGACAAATGGAGAAGTTAATTTTTGTTCTGTGTTACACTTAATTCAGATGGGTCTACAAGAGCGGGTGGGTATTTAAATCTCTGACTTCCTTTACAATCATGAACTGCTCCTTCTAACTGAGATAGTTTTTTAATGTGTGTAAGTGTATGTACTTCACAAAGTTGGGTTGTTATTTTTTTTATCTCCGATGAAGAGTTTAAGCAAAACCTCGCTTATTTGTTTTTTTATCTTTTGGATGGTGTTGGTAAACCTTGCTTCCTTCCTTTGTTTGTTTTGTATCTTTTGGATGGTGTTGGTAAACCTTGCTTCCTTCCTTTGTTTGTTTTTGTATCTTTTGGATGGTGTTGGTAAACCTTGCTTCCTTCCTTTGTTTGTTTTTGTATCTTTTGGATGGTGTTGGTAAACCTTGCTTCCTTCCTTTGTTTGTTTTGTATCTTTTGGATGGTGTTGGTAAACCTTGCTTCCTTCCTTTGTTTGTTTTGTATCTTTTGGATGGTGTTGGTAAACCTTGCTTTTTTCCTTTGTTTGTTTTGTATCTTCTGGCTGGTGCTGGTAGACCCTGCTATTTTTTCTTTGTTTGTTTTTTATCTTCTGGCTGGTGCTGGTAGACCCTGCTTTTTTCTTTGTTTGTTTTGTATCTTCTGGCTGGTGCTGGTAGACCCTGCTTTTTTCCTTTGTTTTGTATCTTCTGGCTGGTGCTGGTAGACCCTGCTTTTTTTCCTTTGTTTTGTATCTTCTGGCTGGTGCTGGTAAACCTTGCTTTTTTCCTTTGTTTTGTATCTTCTGGCTGGTGCTGGTAGACCCTGCTTTTTTCTTTGTTTGTTTTGTATCTTCTGGCTGGTGCTGGTAGACCCTGCTTTTTTCCTTTGTTTTGTATCTTTGGCTGGTGCTGGTAGACCCTGCTTTTTTTCCTTTGTTTTGTATCTTCTGGCTGGTGCTGGTAGGCCCTGCTTTTTTCTTTGTTTGTTTTGTATCTCCTGGCTGGTGCTGGTAGACCCTGCTTTTTTCCTTTGTTTTGTATCTTCTGGCTGGTGCTGGTAGGCCTCTGTTTTTTTCCCTTCATTGCTTTTACATCTGTATCTTATTTCTCATTTCTTATTTTACTTCCGTGGGTGGTTGGTGTGCTTTAACTGATAGGGTCTACTACTCTCCTTTCACTCAGACGCAGATTTTTCATCTTGTTGTTTTCTCTCAATTAATCCTGAGATCACAGCAAATGGGGAATGGGGTACATTCCGATGAAACAAACAAAAAACCAACTTCTTTTTCTTCTCCCTCCACACCTCTTCTTCCCTCCCTGCAAAATCGACATTAAAGTTTGGTGGACAAGCAAACAAATAAATGTGACTAAACACAAAGAAATTATGTATACAATTGATAATGTGTATGTTGTTTTATTTTCAACGATGCATTATATAACACAGCATAATAATAATAATAATAATAATAATAATATTACATCATACATTGTTCTCATAATATCCAGGCAATAATGAGTAATGGCTCCACAGTTACAGGTACAGCATGTGTTCATGTATTCCAAAACCAAACCATTGAGAGCAAAGCAAATCTGTGACCATTCATTCCTATTTTAAACATTTTTTTCTAGGCCAAACCTTTGTAAATATTCATGATAAAGATATTATACATGTATGACTATTAAGTATATTACATGAACCTCTGTGAAGACAAGCCTTAGCTTTGACACACAAGCCCATTGCTGGTTACAGGGAAAGTAAATCACTGGCTGATTCTGAAGACAGAGGCTAATACATTCCACATAGTGTAATTTTTGTACACTTACTATCATAGTTTAGCCTTAAGTTCTTGCAAGAATGCAATCGGCCGGACATTCAAATTCTCGCAAGAATACAATCTGATAGATTGAAGATATCTACTTTTTTCTTTGAATAAAAGCACAGTAACAGTTTATGTGTCGTGTATTCTGTACCATAACATCTACATTATTTTTTAATATATGGGATTTCTATTTTTTTTCAAAAGTGACCTATCACATGTTGTGTATTCATCACATGTAAAAGATGCTCAACTATAGATGTCACGACATGTCTGTAAGCATTCACATTGTAAATACAAACCCATTTGCTTTATAATGATTGAAACACACGCCTGCAAGTGACTGATTATATATTTTTTTCCCTTAGTTAATAAGATTCCTAGTTAACATTTCACTTGAGAGAAGGGGAAAGAGGACTGAGGGAAAGGGAAGGGTGACTGAGAGAAGGGGAAAGGGGACTGAGAGAAGGGGAAAGGGACTGAGAGAAGGGGAAAGAGGACTGAGAGAAGGGGAAAGGTGACTGAGAGAAGGGGAAAGGGAACTGAGAGAAGAGGAAAGGTGACTGAGAGAAGGGAAAAGGGAACTGAGAGAAGAGGAAAGGTGACTGAGAGAAGGGAAAAGGGAACTGAGAGAAGAGGAAAGGGGACTGAGAGAAGGGGAAAGGTGACGCGGCAGCCATGGGAGTGTCACAGATTTTGATTCTCGGCAAGAACACATTTAAGTACCAAATATTTGTACCTTTTTTTTCATTGTGAACACAAACAATAATTTATAAATAAACAACTTCTTCCTTCAAACATCCTCCACTGTAGTGTAATCCTAGAAAGGCAAAGCCCAGCACCAATTGTGGATGGAGTGATGACCTTTGAACTTTTGTATCAACGTGGTGAGCCACCACTTGCTGACAATCTGCTGGGAAAACATTAAATCTTCACCTATAACTCATGTTGATTTCATTGGATTTACCCACACCAACAACTAAGGTGATCTTAGGGTTTTTTGGTAGGATTTTTAATGTAAACAGCCAAGGGATCTTTATCGTGCCTCTGGACTACCAAATCCCCTCACCTAACACTGTTTTTCCTGTCCCTGAAAGAATAAACAATTCATTCTTTGAACTAGCAAAGAAAATCAACCATCTTCAATCTTAGTATTTTTATATTTTGAAGCATTGGCTCAATTGGTAAGAGCGTCTGCCAGCCACGTGAGGGTGACCTGAGTTCCATCCCTAGTCATAGTCAGCTTTCTCTCTGGCCCTCCTGTCAATCCAGCAGCAAATTGTGTAGCATAGCAGCAGCTAGTCTATTCACATTCCAGGAACTAAAGGCGGTGTGAAAAGCAATGGCAAACTATACCAAAGAAATGCAGATAGCTAGAAAATCAAGACTCTAATCCTAACAGTCATAGTTCAACACTGAGTAATGATTTCCTTTACTTGAGTATATTAGCTGAAATCAGTCAGAGAAAGAAATAGCTGCTAATGATGTATGGAGTATCTTTTTGTCATTTTTTTTTACTTCAATCCCTCAATGTCTGTAAGGTAAGTGATTTAAAATGTTCTCTTTGTGTGTATAAAGGCTTAGAGTAGGCTCCATAAACAATGAATTTGGCGTAAACTAAAAATTCAAAATCTAAATTCTAAACCCATTTAAAGTCAATATTTCAACGTTGGGTCTGGTCAAAATTGATTTGGCATTGAATTATTATCTCCGACAAATCATTGTATACATATATATTATTATCTTACATAGCATTTCTCTATATTCTGTGCAACATGCTCAAGATCAAAGTATGCTTGAGAGCTTCAATGGAAAATAAAAACACAAAACAGTTTTATAACAATCACTTTTTTGGCATTATCAAAAGGAAATTTTTATTCTGGATCCTTAACCAGAGACAAAGGTCAGTATGAAATTTTGACTTCCCCGTACAAGAAACGTTGACTTAGATTTTTTTGTGAAGCCATTAAAGTACAAAATATATACACATTGACACAATTTCAAATCCTTTGTTCTTTTGTCCATAAAAATAAACTCACAACAACAATAGTTTAAGTTAGAGATGAAACAGACATATTGACTCTTCATTCACTCATTTTGCTTCTATAATTCTCTCTTGATAATGATGTGAGAAGCAGATAACGACAATAAATTACAGGCCAATTTACAAACACTTCCATACGTAAATGCAAATATACTTTATAATATAAATATATATTGATTTCACGTGCAAATTATTACAGGGATATAATGAGTATGATAAAAATAAAGGTCAATAGACGCATAGTGTAAACAATGAGAAGGCAGAAGAACATAGGAAAATATATTTACTTGGGCCTAGATCACCACATGAATTAGAATCTCACATAAAGTCGACAGATTTTTGTTGTTGGGCTTTATGGGATGGGGTGGGGAACAAATTGTTTAAATACTTTTCTTTGATGAAATTGGTTTATTGTTTGCTTAATTGAAATTGATCCTGTCCACCATATGTGGTGATCTCAAGGTGAATTAAGAGGAAACAGCAGGACGAAAGAGAAGTGAGAAGTAAAAGGAAAGAAGTAGAACCTACCAGAAGGGCCCGCTAACCGCTCATGAAAGAATTGGAAATTAACACACAAAAATTATCAAATAAGCTGAGTATAATGAAACAATTCTTTAAAAGTCTAGACAATAAAAAAATAAAACTGTATTGCAGCCTTTGCTGTTCTCCTTATCTTTGTACTTAAATATAAAATATATGTTTATTATTCTCAATTTCAGCGTAAGGAAATAAAATTCAAAATAAAACAACTGAGACCATTATTTGCTCTTCAACCTTTTTGATACTTTTAAAAAAATCTTATTTTGGTTTATGAAACCTGAGAATTGTGTATTTTGATAATATCGACTAATGTGCCCACGGAGATGACCTTTTGTCCATTGTATTTCACTTTCAGATGCTTATATGGCGTTTCATTTCTGGCACATTTGTTATAAAACGGAGAATAGAAAAATTCCCTGCACCTATCCTCTCTCAGAACTGATACATGACACACGATAATGAGGATGATGTCTTGAAAATGTATTATTTTTATTTCAGTCTTCTTCTTTGGTTTCAAATGAAAGATTTCAAAATTGAACATATAAAAGTCAAATTTGTATCCATAAGACAATGCAATGCAATGTAAGCAGTCATCGCCTTCATGACCTAAGCTATGGACATCATATGATGTTCAAGACCTAAGCTGTGGATATTGTATGAGTGATATGTAAACTATACCACTTCACCAACATGAAACTATTTCTACAGTGATGTGAGAAGGTAGTTCACACTATATAGTGTGGGATATCTGAAAAATAATCCTGGTCTCAATTTCACAGGTAGATACAAAAAAACAAACCATTGTCTCAATTTCACAGGCAGATAGAAAAAATGTTGATGGTACCTGTGATTTCTTTCATGACTTTCATCAAACATGCCAAACTCAAAGTGAAAGATGAAATACTAAGAATTTACTTTTGCAACTCCTTTCTTGATCACTCAAGTGTGACAGGAATTATCCTCCTGGGATTTATGAACATCACTGCAATGTTAGCATTTCTTTGGGCAATTTTATTGGTCATTGAAACTACTTAAACCAATTCGGTAGCTTTTCAGGAAGAACTTTAATTAGAAGAAAACTTAGATTCCTCACATCATTTTCAGGACAACCTGAAAGTGAGAGGATCATAAACTTGCACGATGGTTGGCAGGCATGCGATAGTCATAGAAGAAATAGTGAAGAAAAAAGAAAGAGAAAAAAATAGATAGCAAAAAGGGAAAAAAAACCAAGCAACTTTTGCATAACTCAAGCGACCAAAGGTGTGGAAACCCATCATAATCAGACACTGTGCTGCCTTTTCTGAATCAAAATGGAATTGGAATCGCCTTCAATCGTGGAATGGTGTGTTTTTCTGCGGCACTCAAGTGTGGAAAATAGGTGTAATTAACAAGAAAACATGGCAGAGTTTCATGTACAGAACAGGCACGAGCAGGTTTGAGACTTCACAACAACAACAACAAAATCAAATTGAAAACATTTACAGCGTGACGTGAACTAATCATAATACATGTATTACATTAGTACTACTAGCACTTGCACATTTAACTTCTTTTTTTAAACGTAAGTGAATATGACATTTTAAATGACAACTTAATCTTTGTTCTCCTTCTCTCCTTTAGCGGCAATCTTCTCTTTTCTAGATGTGTGACAGACAAGCATGAAAGACTTTAAAATAAGCAGTGATCTTCAATACATTCACCTGTATAATGTATTTATAATATACACAGCAAGAAGTATTTAGACAAATAAAGGACATACATAATCAAGCAACAATTAAGAACACAAAATTTGTATCAAATATATAAGTAGATCATGGCACTTGAGATATACTCACAGCCAATGCATTTTAAATGCACAGAGCAGAACACTTCCATTGAAATAGAGAAAATGTGTCAACAAGAAACCAGAACAAAATATTTCACTTCTTCTTCTTCTAAAGTGATTGCACCAAGACCAGTGTGGAAAAAAAGGCACCCTTCAGGAATCAACTAACCCAGATTTCTTTCATATTTAAAAATATGTCTACATGTATCTATAAGTGATAAATTTTCAAAGCCACAAGACAGTTTAAGAGTTTATAGAATTAGTATAAAAATAGTGCCCACCAAATGCATCTTACATTGAAAAGCATTTCTTTTTAAACCGTACACCTTTTTCATAATCTTTTAATTTTGTAATATGGGAATAATTTGTTCATTGGCCAAGTATTAGTAATGTAACGAAACAATTTTTTTTATTAAGTTCCAAGAAATAAATAGAACAAGGGTTTTTTCTTCACCTTATGGACATACTCTTTTCATTCCTTAAGGATAAGATTTTGAGAAGGAGGAGAATGGGATGATAGCTAAAGGGGCAACTCAGGGGATGATAGCTAAAGGGGCAACTCAGGTGATGACAGCTAAAGGGGCAACTCAGGTGATGATTGCTAAAGGGGCAACTCAGGTGATGATTGCTAAAGGGGCAACTCAGGTGATGATTGCTAAAGGGGCAACTCAGGTGATGATAGCTAAAGGGGCAACTCAGGTGATGATAGCTAAAGGGGCAACTCAGGTGATGATTGCTAAAGGGGCAACTCAGGTGATGATTGCTAAAGGGGCAACTCAGGTGATGATTGCTAAAGGGGCAACTCAGGTGATGATTGCTAAAGGGGCAACTCAGGTGATGATTGCTAAAGGGGCAACTCAGGTGATGATCGCTAAAGGGGCAACTCAGATATAAGGTTGTTCCACATGGTCTTTGGGCCTCAGGAAAAATATGAAGATAATTTACTTTTTTAACTTCTTTTTGATGTTAAAACAAACCGTTAATGTTAACTTTTTGTCGCTTTACTCATTTTGATGTGGGAAATTTAACCAATTTTATCTACTAATGGCTTTTTTAACACATTAAAAAATAATATAGTTATCTCATGTATATGAATAATTTATTTGCAAAGTCAGACATCGACCGATTTTGAATATTCCTGACAAACAAATGGCTAGGGATGGAGATGAACAAATGGTTTCTTTCCACGAGCCAAAAACTCCTTCAGGCGTTATAATAGTTTTCAATGCCTAATTTCTCAAACAGAGACTATAGATAAGTTATAATAGTTTTCAATGCCTTATTTCTCAAACAGAGGCTATAGATAAGTTATAAAAGTTTTCACCTAATTTCTCAAACAGAGACTATAGATAAGTTATAATAGTTTTCACCTAATTTCTCAAACAGAGACTATAAATAAGTTATAATAGTTTTCACCTAATTTCTCAAACAGAGACTATAGATAAGTTATAATAGTTTTCAATACCTTATTTCTCAAACAGAGGCTATAGATAAGTTATAATAGTTTTCAATACCTAATTTCTCAAACAGAGGCTATAGATAAGTTATAATAATTTTCAATACCTAATTTCTCAAACAGAGGCTATAGATAAGTTATATAGTTTTCAATGCCTTATTTCTCAAACAGAGACTATAGATAAATTATAATAGTTTGCAATGCCTTATTTCTCAAACAGAAGCTTTAGTTAAGTTATAATAGTTTTCAATACCTAATTTCTCAAACAGAGGCTATAGATAAGTTATAATAGTTTTCACCTAATTTCTCAGAGGTTATAGATAAGTCATAACAGTTTTCAATGCCTAATTTTTCAAACAAAGGCTATAGATAAGTTATAATTTGCAAATAAATTATTCATATGACCTGTGATAAGAGCAGTAGAGGCAAAAGACAGTAATGGAAGATTTAATATCATAAACTACAGGCTGAAAACTCTTGAATTATGCACTAGATTCAAACTGAGATCTTGGAACTAAGGCTTCTTGTTCTCTATCTCTTTCTGGCGTGTTGTATTCAGTACGTCCAGCATGAATAAGGAGATTATCTCTTTCCTCCTCCCCTTCTGCCTGTGGATACGGAGGCAATGAGAAATCATCGGCCATACTGGTAGGTCTGGAAGTTTCAAGTTCACTGATGACGTTTCCGTAGTTGGTGGACACTCTAGGATCCGTGGCTTCTTCTCTCCAGCGGTCAGCAGGGTTGTAAAAGGTGCTGGCAGGCGCATTTTGGGCCATGTCGTTGGAAACACTGTAGGGCTGACCACTTCTATGATTATTGGCCCCTTGGGGATTTGAGGTTCTGTCTGAATCTACGGGATAACCGTCTCTATTGGAAGCTGTTGAGATATTACTGAAAGCACCGATGCTGTTTCTGTTTGACCCACCGTAGGCGTGTGAGAAAATTCTATCCCCGGGTATAACGGAAGGCGAGGAACATGGTTTCGCCGTGAGGAGGAGCTGCTCTGGTTAGATCCAGCATCGCTGTGTTCGGCATCACTCTCAGATTTATTATAAGAGGAAGATGGCATGAACATTGGCAGAGGAGCGACTCGATATGGTTGTCTCAAGGTCATCCTGTCTCCGCAGGTCCCTGAGTGAGGACTGTAAATGCCCGCCACGTTTGGTGGTTGGCTGTTTGGTCTGCCAGAGAGAGTCAAGTCACTGTCTGTGTCACTCTCACTGTGTTTTGGCGTACGCTGACCAGCGTTTCGGACACCGCTAGGTGAGGATATCATTGGCATGGGTTTGAAAGCTGACCTTTGCGGTCGAGTCAATGTTGTGTCACTATCAGAATCAAATTTGAAAGAACTTGGCGATTCACCACGAAAAGGTGAAAAATGTGCCTTTGGGCTGGTCCCTGGGCAATGGAGAAAGTCGGTCTGAGATTCCGCTCTTTACAGAAATGGGTGTTGCTGCTGCAGCACGAGCTGAAAAAGAAAGAAATAAAAATGTCAATTGAGGAAAATCTTAGTAGTTCCTTTTTTCAATCCTTTTGAGATAATTTCAAGATACATAGTTCAAAATTGTCAGAACAACTGAAGGCAAATATAATCAATTAATATTTACATCCTTTTTTGATAAGAGCAATTTGAAGGAAACAGGGGGGGGGGGGGAGGAGGGGGTTGCATGGAGCTATGGATGACTTCAGGCAGCTGTAATCCCAATTTTCTGCATTAATAACTTAAACATCAAAACATTTTGTTGAGAATTGGTAGCCTCAGAAACTAGCTCTCACTGATAGTTTTGCAGTGATTTGAATCATAGAGATGCTTTGAGCACAAGTGCCAGATCTATGCATTTATGAGTGAAATGGCTTGCTATCCGGTGAGTTGGGGAAAGCTAGCAAGACTTCATTTTGTGCCTGAATGTGCACAAAAATCCATTTGAAAAATCATCTGTTTTTCTCATTAAAGAGCCAAGGATGGAGGAGTGATAAGGTATCTCATGATGGAGAATTGATGACGTATCTCATGATGGACGAGTGATGAGGTATCTCATGATGGAGGAGTGATAAGGTATCTCATGATGGAGGAGTGATAAGGTATCTCATGATGGAGGAGTGATAAGGTATCTCATGATGGAGGAGTGATAAGGTATCTCATGATGGAGGAGTGATGAGGTATCTCATGATGGATAAGTGATCAGCTATCTCATGATGGAGGAGTGATAAGCTATCTCATGATGGAGGAATGCTGATTTATCCTACGATGTAGAAATGATGAGGTATCTTATGATGGAGAAGAGAAATGATGAGGTATCTTATGATGGAGAAATGACGGGGTATCTTATGATGGAGAAATGATGAGATATCTTATGATCGAGAAATGATGAGGTATCTTATGATGGAGAAATGATGAGGTATCTTATGATGGAGAAATAATGAGGTATCTTATGATGAAGAAACGATGGGGTATCTTATGATGGAGAAATGATGGGGTATTTTATGACGGAGAAATGATGAGGTATCTTATGATGGATAAATGATGAGATATCTCATGATGGAGAAATGATGAGGTATCTCATGATGGAGAAATGATGAGGTATCTCATGATGGAGAAATGAGGGGGTAGCTTATGATGGAGAAATGATGAGATATCTTATGATGGAGAAATGACGGAGTATCTTATGATGGATAAATGATGAGATATCTCATGATGGAGAAATGATGAGATATCTTATGATGGAGAAATGACGGGGTATCTTATGATGGAGAAATGATGAGGTATCTTATGATGGAGAAATGATGAGGTATCTTATAATGGAGAAATGATGAGGTATCTTATGATGGAAAAATGATGAGATATCTTATGATGGAAGTATCTCATGATGAAGAATGATGAGGTTTCTCATGATGGAAGATCGAAGAGGTATCTCATGATGGAGGATTGATGAGGTATCTCATGATGGAAGAATGATGAGGTATCTCATGATGGAGGATTGATGAGGTATCTCATGATGGAGGAATGATGAGGTATCTCATAATGGAGGATTGATGAGGTATCTCATGATGGAGGAATGATGATTATTTCATGATAGAGGTATGATGAGGTATCTCAGGATGGAGGAGTGATGAGGTATCTGATGATGGAGAAATTATAAGGTATCTCATGATGGAGGTATCTCATGATGGAGGTATGATAAGGTATCTCAGAATGGACGGGTGATGAAGTATATCATGATGGAGGGTTGTTGATGTATCTCATGTTGGATGATGATGAGGTATATCATGATGGAGGGTTGTTGATGTATCTCATGTTGGATGATGATGAGGTATATCATGATGGAGTGTTGTTGATGTATCTCATGTTGGATGAGTGATGAGATATATCATGATGGAGCGTTGCTGATGTATCTCATGTTGGATGAGTGATGAGATATATCATGATGGAGGATTGTTGAGGTATCTCATGATGGAGGATTGATGAGGTATTTTATGATGGAGAAATGATGAGGTAGCCCATGATCGAGGAATGATGAGGTATCTCATGATGGAAGTAATCTCATGATGAAGAATGATGAGGTATCTCATGATGGGATCGAAGATCTTATGATGGAGGATTGATGAGGTATCTCATGATGGAGGAATGATGAGGTATCTCATGATGGATGGAGGATTGATGAGGTATCTCATGATGGAGGATTGATGAGGTATCTCAGGATGGAGGATTAGATGAGGTATTCCCATAATGAGGATTGATGAGGTATCTCATGATGGAGGAATGATGATTATTTCATGATAGAGGTATGATGAGGTATCTCAGGATGGAGGAGTGATGAGGTATCTCATGATGGAGGAATGATGAGGTATCTCATGATGGAGAAACTATAAGGTATCTCATGATGGAGGTATGATAAGGTATCTCAGAATGGACGGGTGATGAGGTATATCATGATGGAGGATTGTTGATGTATCTCAAGTTGGATGATGATGAGGTATATCATGATGGAGGCTTGTTGATGTATCTCATGTTGGATGAGTGATGAGATATATCATTATGGAGGATTGTTGAGGTATGTCATGATGGAGGATTGATGAGGTATCTCATGATGGAGGTATGATGAGGTATCTTATGATGGAGGAATGCTGATTTATCTCATGCTAGAGGAATGATGAGGTATCTCATAATAAAGGAATGATAAGGTATCTCATGATGGAGGAATGATGAAAAATATTTATGATGGAAGAATGATGATATTTCTGGTGATGGAAGATTGATGAGGTATCTCACGATGGAGGGATGATGAGGTATTTTATTATGGAGGAGTGATGAGGTATCTTATGATGAAGAAATAATGAGGTATCTCATGATGGAGGAATAACGAAGTATCTCATGATGCAGGAATGATGAAGTATCTCATGATAGAGAAAAAGATGAAGTATCTCATGATAGAGGTATGGTGAGGTATCTCATGATGGAGGCTTGATGATGATGAGTAATCTCATTTTTTTGTGAGGAGACAAGTAGGGAAAGGTGGCAGTTGGGACACCACAAATCAATGAATGGATCATTTCAATACTGTGCCTATGATAATCCTAGGGAGTACAAGTAAATCATGTGTCCATAAAAGTATGAAAGTGATGTGATGAAAACACATCGCATATTTAGTCGATTGAAACTTGAAATTCCCAAAGCCATCTGTACCAAAATCCATTGTTTTTGGCATTTTTTCCAAATGACGCAATTGTGACTTAGCCACACTATTGAAATGACCCCTTCAAATTTTCTATAACACAGCATTTTGCCAAATCTACGGACAGGGGTTCAACAACCTCTACCTTTACTGGCAGCAGCGCCATTGTTGACGTCGACATCACTGCCACCTCTGCCACTATCACTGGTGCTGTCGCATGAAAGCTCATCATTGTCAAACGTGTCATTGCCTCTCTTTTTCACCGTGTCAACCGACTGTGATTGATTGGAGGAAGAAAGACACATGCAAAATTTTTGGCGTTATAATTTGTTAGGATGTTTTATTAAATATAAACAAAATCCCCTATTATGTAGATATTTCTCTCATCAGACATGTTGTAATACATAATATGTTGTACATGTTCAAAAAGAAAGAAATAATATGCTAACGTTGATAATTAATGTTAATTTTAGAATGGCAGTGACATAGAATGTGAAATCAATTCTTTCTGTCTTTATTAGTTTCCATTATACCTTTCGGTGTATGGGTTCAGATGTCCAGATGATCTTTCTCCAGGATGCCCTGTCCTGGCATTTTCTGTTCCTTCCAAAAAAGTTAAATTTCTATGCTTTAATGCCTCTTTTATATCTTCTTTCCACTTTCTCCAAGGTCTGTCTTTTGGTCTTTTACCGTGGGCTTTAGCACTGTATACTGATTTAGTTATTCTATTGTCATTCATTCTGTTTACATGCCCAAACCATTTCAATTAATTTGTTTCTATCTTAGTTTTTATGCTTTCTGCTTTGGTTTGATCTCTTATTGTTTTGTTTCTGATTTTGTCTCTTTTATTTTCCCTACTTCTCTTCTTAGATATTTCATTTCAGCTGCTTGTACTCTACTGTATTCTCTACTGTCTAAGGTTCAGGTTTCACTGCCATAGAGGAGAGTAGGACAATAAACTGTGTTGTATACTGCCATTTTGGTTTTTGTTGACAATTCTTGCTTACCTACAAATGCCTTTCCTAGATGGTTATATATTGCACTTGCCTTTGGATTCTCTGGCTGATTTCTTCTCTTAGTTTTCCCTCTGAGTTAATCATCACTCCTAGGTAATTGTAGCTTTGAATTTGTTCTAAATTCTCCTGCCCAATTTAAGATTTTGTGTTTTAGCTTCCTAGTTGCTAGCATTGTTTTGGTTTTCTTTGCATTTATTCTCATTCCTCTTTTATCTAGTTCATTGTTCATAATGTTGTTATTCTAGACTGAAGGTCACTTTTGATTTTCCAAACAGAACTAAATCATCGGCAAATGAAAACATTGATACATTTACTGGTTTGAGCTTTCACATACCTACATTCATTTTCTTCATTTTGAGGATGCCTTTGCGACTGAATCCATAACTGTGATAAACAAAAGAGGACTTAGGATCCTACATTGGTATACCTGTTTTACTACTGGTTTATTTACTTCATCTATTTTGAGTGTAGTAACTTTTTCTCATTCCTTTTCTGTTTGTTTTCTACAGTCAGTAATCTCATTTTGGCTATCACTAAGTGATGATCACTAAATATTTCTGCTCCTCTGTTTACTCTTACATCCAATGTACTAAAAAAAAAAAGAGCTGCTAACTATTATGTAGTCTATCATTGACTTTTCACACCTGTCTTCATTTACTCTTGTATATTTGTGGATATCTTTATGAGGAAAAAAGGTGTTGACTATTTTCATGTTATTTTTTAGGCAAAAATCTATTAGTCTCTCTCATCATCGAAGCGTGTGAAATCTACCGAGTTCCCCAGGACCCCTCCATTTGGAGAAGTTGCTGTCTCTCCTTCTTTACCTATTACTCCTCCTGACGTTTCTACATTGTTGCCTACTCTAGCGTTTAAATCTCTAAAAGCATTAGTTCCTGTTTGGGTTTAAGATTCTCTGCAGCTATTTGTAAATCGTTTTCGAAGATATCTTTTTCTTCTTTAGTTGCGTCTTCGTTTGGTCCATAAGCTATTAATAATTTAATTTCTCTTCCTTTTGGTTTAATATTTACCTCTAATAGCCGTGGGCTTATAAATTTCCAACTTTCTAGTAACTTTTCATGCTTTTTATGCACTAGGAGGCGTACTCTGCTCTAGCTCTATCTTTGACATCTACTCCTGAGAAGATTAAAATATGATTTGATCCAACATTTTCTATTCCTTGTCCTGTTTTCTTTGTTTCTGTAATGGCCAAAATATCTACTTTGAATTTTTCCATTTCTTCAACTAATTCTAACTCTTTTCCATTTATTGCCCTAAAGTTCCAAGTTCCAAAAATCACAGTCCGTGTTCGTTTCCAAGTTCGTCTTGAAAGATCAGGCCGGTTATATTATATTCATTTTTCTCTGAATCTGTTTGTTTGGATAAGCTGGGGATTAGCCCACAGTACCCTAAGAAGATGGTGGGGCTGCCACCTTGAGGCCCCCTACCAGGCCTTGTTATTTTCTGTCAGGGTTAACTCCCTTAGCCTTTACTCCTTCAAGACCAGCCTGCAAGGCAGCAGGTTGTTATTTTCTGTCAGGGTTAACTCCCATAGGCTTTGGTCAGTCAAGACCGACCTGCAAGGCAGCAGGTTGTTTTCTTTCAGGCTTAACTCCCTTAGCCTTTGATCAGCCAAGACCTGCCTGCAAAGCAGCAGGAGACTCATGGAGGGCGGGATCATCTACTCCCCATACAGGTGCCTACCTGTCCACTGCCCGGGTGAAATCAATATAATATGGAAATGTGTTTTTAACAATGCATTTCTGGCTGTCCTACGGTCTTCTCAATGAGTTCTGCCGTCGATCCATAAAGATATTATCCTGCGATTTAAACGTAGAGAATTGGCCATCATCCGTCTGGTCAAAATCGTTAGAGGTGAAGGTGTTGTTGAGTCTTAATCTTGAAGAGCCATGGCCTATTTCCACAATCTTTGAGAGGAGGAAAGTAGAAAATGAAATCTAATTATATCATTTGTATGACGTGCAAGAGTAATTTTGGAGAGAAATAAAATCAATTATATTATTTGTAAGATATATAAGTCTGGAGAGAGAAATAAACCCTGACTGGTTCATTTTAACCCTTTTTAGTGCTAAAACTAACAAAATCGGCAAAATTGGACATGAAGATTTACAAGTCATCCAACAGTTCTGGGTCAATCACTACATCAAAATTAACAGGATTCCAATGCGCTGACAGCGATATCTTATATAAATGAGTGGTAAATTAAAAAATAACGAAATCAATCAAAACCAGCCATGCATTTATTTCATACTAAGTCAACCACTTTTTAAATCCAACACAAACAAAAACAAAAAAAATTGTTTCTTCTAAGATACTTTTCGCCTAGTTTTCCAACTGGAAGGGTAAGCTTTTATATTTCTTTTATATTTTTAATTTACCTTTATTATTTCTGGACCCGTTAACTCTAAGGATGTGGAAAAATAATCAAAATGCAAGCAGACTTTTAAGGACAGTGCAGGTCTTTCAATGACAGTGCAGGTCTTTTAATGACAGTGCAGGTCTTTTAATGACAGTGCAGGTCTTTTAATGACAGTGTATGTCTTTTAATGACAGTGCAGGTCTTTTAATGACAGTGCAAGTCTTTCAATGACAGTGCAGGTCTTTTAATGACAGTGCAGGTCTTTTTTAATGACAGTGCAGGTCTTTCAATGACAGTGCAGGTCTTTTAATGACAGTGTAGGTCATTTAATGACAGTGCAGGTCTTTTAATGAGTGAAGGTCATTTAATGACAGTGCAGGTCATTGAGATCACAAAAAATCAAGGAGGAAAACAAAGTTGTGGGTGATAAACTCAAATACAAAAACCAATTAAAAACATCATCATAATATGTCATTATTTTTGCTGCATAATAATCATCATAAGCTACAGGGGTTGTGTTGTTATCAGACTAGTAATAGTTGTAACCGACTATGCTAAATTATTCACTAAACTAAAACTAAAATTCTTGTTATCAAGGAGAAAAAGCTTAAACTTGCCTCTGATGGACCAACCTCTGGCCTTTGCAGCATCACTACATAAGGGTTTGCATTTGGACTATCTATATGATTGTCTATAGCGACATCCTCGTGTTTTCCAAAAATTGAAGATGTCGAACCTTGAACTCCAGGGGCAATATAGTAGCCACCGTGAAGCTTTGCGGTTGAAGAAGTGGAGGCTGAGAGATGATAAATAATCACAAGAGATAAAACAATTAAACACAAAAAAAAACAAAAGTACAAACAAAGCTTGATAAAAAAGATGGAACAAACAAACTCTTTGAACAAAGAGTTGTAGAATAGATCCACACTTCAATAAACAAAGGAGTTGTAGAAAAGATCCACATTTCAATAAACAAAGAAGATGTAGAAAAGATCCACACTTCAATAAACAAAGGAGTTGTACAAAAAAGATCCACACTTCAATAAACAAAGGAGTTGTAGAAAATCCACACTTCAATGACAATGTTTAATCCTTAATTTAAAGAAAACAATCAAATTGAATACGAGCATTACTGTCAATACTACCATCTCAGTTATGGATACCGCTGCTCAGGATCTACGCATTATGAAATGTTACTACAGCAATCCTTTCAGTCCATAAACTAGGCCATGTGGTCAAAAGGGTACAAATTTCCAAATATCTTGTTATTCAGCCATTTTACTTAAGTGAAGTAAAAAAGATTTGGAACAGAGGTGGGGTTAGGTGGTTGGGGAAGTTGTTGCATATCTGTCAACTTATTTATCACAGCCAACAAATAGACGTCATCTGGAGCACTACAACATCCGAATCACCAATGCACGGTTTATAGTCAAATATCAGACATGATATCATGGAATGCATACTACATCCCCTTTAAACCAGGTCTAGTCTTTGTTTGGAAATTAGAATAATAGTTGGTCATAATTCAATCCTTACATTTGCAACAACTTCAAGAAAAAATCCAAGCATGATGGGGTCTCATTATGATATTGAAAACAAAACAAAAAACCCTTTTCATTTAAATGTGTTCAATGAATTGTAAGAAGAACGTAATAAATTCATTACACAAACTGAACTGTGATAATTCAATTTTTTTTTCTGTATGTAAGTCATAGATAGTAGCAAGATTCAACATATTTCTAATTGAACAACTTTTCGGTTTACCTGAAACAGGAAAGGGACTGGCGTCTTGCTTTCTTCTGTCACAACGCTTGGATGCAGACAAAGGTGATGATGGTGAGCAAAGCAAGCATGAAGACAGCTGCCAGTGCAATCAGAATGGTGATGACAGTTTTGCTGGGGCCTGCAGAGTCCACTAGTGACAGGAGAGTTGAATTGTCAAAGTAGACTTCTACAAAGAGAGGTGTCTGGGTGGCCCACTGCTGTGTCATGCCTTTGTCGCTGGCAACAAGCGTCAACGTGTACAAGCCAGTGTCACGGGGTGACATCTCACGTTCTAGATAAAGAGCGCCCGTATCGGGGTTGATGGCAAAAGGAGATGTCTCGTTAGCACTGCTGAGTGAGAATATTAACCGCCCATTGGAACCTATGTCGTTGTCACTTGCAAGGATTTCAACGATGGTGCGGTCAGCTTTCAGAGAATGGGGAAGGTTCAGAGTATCATTCTCAGAGCTTGGAAATGTGAAAAATGGAAGGTTGTCATTGATGTCTGTGATTCGAATTATCACTTTTGCTCTACACGACAGAGATGGAACTCCGTGATCAACGGCAGTCACAAGAAGTTCGTAAACATCACGACTTTCTCTGTCAAAGGACCGATTGGTTTTGATGACTCCACCATCAACACCAATAACAAAACTGCCTTCAGGGTTGGCAGTTAAGAAGTAAGATATTTGCTTGTTCTTCCCTAGATCCTTATCGGTGGCTGATACAATCCCGACGTAACGTCCTGCTTTCTGCTCTTCTTCTACATCATAACGGTAGATAGAC
>JAXRKP010002079.1:70000-71260 GCA_037039925.1 Doris montereyensis
TAAAGACACAGGTACTTTTGACATAATCATCTAAATCAAGATGAAACTGACGCGTTCAGCTTGTGAGGCCAGTTAATATGATCACTTTGCTACCTACAAGGTGAAGGAAATGGCATTGAATAATATTAAAACCCCATAGGAACAAAGACGAGACAAATACAAGGGAATAGACAGAAAAAAGATCTTGGCCACCATGGGGATTGAACCCACGACATTTACGTCGGCACCCATTGCTTTACCGTGAAAAGAAAGCGGAGCGTAGTTAGCGAGGTTGATAGCACGCTTTCTTTCCATGGCGAAGCGATGGGTGCCGACGCAGAGGTCGCGGTTTCAATCTCCATGGTGGCCAAGACTTTTTTTCTTCGGTCTATTCCTTGTATTCGTCTCGTCTTTGTTCCTATGGGACTTTAATATTATCTCATGTCATTTCCTTCACTTTCGACATGCCCCATTGCCTCATTGTTTGAATTTATGCTACCTACAGTAGCAGTTAAACCGTTTCATACCTTGATTTAAAAAGTGACAGATAATTTAGATCAGTTTAAAATCAGTACAAAATCAATAAAAAAAACCCAACTAGATCAAGCTGCCAAACATACATGATACCGGGTACCATCTTCGGACATTAATTGTCACCTGCACTCATTTTGCCTTACTACAGTAGGCCTAACTGCTGTAAGAGCAAACGATTATATGCATAATTGTCACCTGCACTCATTTTGCCTTACTACAGTAGGCCTAGCTGCTGTAAGAGCAAACGATTATATGCATAATTGTCACCTGCACTCATTTTGCCTTACTACAGTAGGCCTAACTGCTGTAAGAGCAAACGATTATATGCATAATTGTCACCTGCACTCATTTTGCCTAGTACAGAAGGCCTAACTGCTGTAAGAGCAAACGATTCTATGCATAATTGTCACCTGCACTCATTTTGCCTAGTACAGTAGGCCTAGATACTGTAAGAGCAAATGATCCTATGTATAATTGTCACCTGCACTCATTTTGCCTAGTACAGAAGGCCTAGATACTGTAAGAGCAAACGATTTTATGTATAATTGTCATCTGCACTCATTTTGCCTAGTACAGAAGGCCTAGATACTGTAAGAGCAAACGATACGGTGTATTTTATTAAAGCCCGCGAACTTACCTTAGTTACAGGATGATTCAAGCCGTTATCCTCAGGGACAGTAATCGAATACAAGGGTTTGTCAAAGACTGGAAAATTGTCGTTGATGTCTGAGATGGAAACCTTCACAG
>JAXRKP010000208.1:5000-7500 GCA_037039925.1 Doris montereyensis
GGGTCATTCTTGACAGAGACAGCTAGCCATATGTGAGAATGGGCATTGACAGAGACACGTCCAACTAGCCATATGTGAGAATGGGCATTGACAGAGAACACATCCAGTTAGCCATATGGGAGAATGGGCATTGACAGAGACACGCCCAGCTGGCCATGTGTGAGAATGGACATTGACGTAAAAAAACATTTCTTGTTCAAAAGGCGAAAAGGAACGCGGATTTGATGGCAAAAACAATTAGTCCACATTAATCGTTTTTTTATTTTTGTGCAACATCGTACTTTGCCAAATTAAGTGTACAGGCTTGACTAAATTTTGTATATGCTATAGTTTTCCTTTTCATTATAATAGTTAGATAAGATTGCGGAACTTATCCAAGGTTAATCAAGCCTTTGATTCTAAAAAAGAATGTAATATGCAATTCTATTTAAAACGAGTAATGCAACAGCTTAATTTGAATGTCTATTGGTACTATTGGCAGTTTGTTCCTCACAATCGTATTGCATTGAGGGCCAAATGAGTATAGTGGGATACCAATGAGTAGTTCTTCTTGCTTGTATTGATTTGATTTGATTCACCCACATCCACAACTGAGGTGATCTCGGGTTTTTTTTTGTTAGGACTTAATTCTTGTTTAAATTTTGCCCGGACTGCCTTCAAGACAGACAAGGGATTTTTAATGTGGACAAAGTGTTGTGTTCTGCACACGGGATCTCATTTGTATTGTCTGCTCCGATGGGACTGGACGTCGATCCACCCACCTGAACCGGGGGGTGGGGGTAGATTCTGCTCGAATAAAAACTCAGGAAAACTGTTCAACCGTTGGCGGAGCTCGAACTCACTACTTTTTGGTCGAGAGGCCAATACCTTGCCTCTGGACTACCGGTAGTTTTTCTTGCAATTTAAGATGCTCTAATGAAAAATATCTGTATCATTTATCTGTCAGAGAAAGGAGATCTCAAAGAATACTCAAACCAAGGGACAGCATCTCTCATCAGCCGTGCCAGTGAGACACTTTTAAAAATAAACTTCAGGCTTGTTTCAGATAAAACTCTGGCAGGCAACATGAAAATAATTTCCATAACAGAATGATCATTCAATAATGAAGATAATGCAATCAAGACATGTGTAATAATATGAGATCAATTAGTTTAATATATTCAAGCCTTAAGTGCCTTGCAATTTTTAGACACATACCTCCATGTATTTAAGAACCCGGTTAAATGGTTTTTTTAAAAGACAAACGAAATGTTATTTAGTCCTAGGGCTCAAAATTCAATCCTTTTATGTTTCTATAACAGAGAACATGGTCAAAAAATTTTACGTCAAAAGAAATAAGTGAGCTAATAAATATTGTCAGTGCTAACAGATACTTCTGGATTACATCAAGAGAGGGAGATGGGGGGGGGAGGGACATTATGATGTTGTTTGTCTCAGATCTGACAAAACGTCATTGGTGTTCTTAAAAGGAGTGAAGAGTTGAATTGCGTGACATCATTATAGCCTTCTTCGCTAGTAAGTCTTGAAGAATTGTGCCATTGCAATTTTACGTCATGGTGAAAGGTGAAGAGGTTTCAGTGTATTTGCAATTGAGATACATTGTTCTGTAAGTATTTATCCTTCCGGATGGCACCTGATACGTCATGGTGAAGGGTGACATCAAGAGGACTGGCGTGACATTATGATGTTGTTTGTCTCAGATCTGACACGTCATGGTGAAGGGTGAAGAGGACTGGCGTGACATTATGATGTTGTTTGTCTCAGATCTGATACGTCATGGTGAAGGGTGAAGAGGACTGGCGTGACATTATGATGTTGTTTGTCTCAGATCTGATACGCCATGGTGAAGGGTGAAGAGGACTGGCGTGACATTATGATGTTGTTTGTCTCAGACCTGATACGCCATGGTGAAGGGTGAAGAAGACAGGGTTGAGGATGGAGATGATTTAAGGATTTGCACGAGCTTTAGAATCGAATTCCAGATTTGTTTTTATAGCATGAGATCGACATAAACTTAGGTATAGGATATAAATGGGACTCGGTAGTCCAGAGGCAAGGTGTCGGTCTCTCAACCCAACGGTCGCGTGTTCAAACGCCGTGATGGTTGAATATTCTTCTCGAGTTTTTTCGAGTAGGGTTTTATCCCCCACCCCTCCTGGCCCAGGTAGGTGGATTAACACCTAGTCTCATCGGAAACGGAAGATAAAGAGGGTCCCGTGTGCAGAATAGAACAATCTACATACGATAAAGTTAAAGCTCCCTGGGTCTTTTATAAGGCAGTCCAGGCAACGTTACATATCAGTAAACCCCCCAAAATCACCTTAGATTTGGATGCGGGTAAATCAAATCAAGCATAGGATGTCTTAATGTCTCACCCTCGTACATTGCCCACTAGCAACCTTAATGGACACTCAGTTCTGAAAACGAGTTGGTCCTCTAGCATATACATATACTATATAAAAACAGGCATAGAAGGGGCCACTTTTTGATTAGTAATATA
>JAXRKP010000208.1:12500-32500 GCA_037039925.1 Doris montereyensis
GTGTCTGTGTTTGTGTCTGCGTCTGTGTCCGTGCCTGTCTCTGTGTCTGTGTCTGTGTCCGTCTGTCTCTGTCTGTCTGTCTGTCTGTCTGTCTGTCTGTCTGTCTGTCTGTCTCTCTGTCTCTCTGTCTCTCTCTCTCTCTCTCTCTCTCTCTCTCTCTCTCTCTCTCTCTCTCTCTCTCTCTCTCTCTCTCTCTCTCTCTCTCTCTCTCTCTCTCTCTCTGAATGATGATCATACAAAAAACAGTCGACATTATAGTAATATATCATATTATGCAAAATATGACTACTCTTAATGAGCAATAACAGATCCTTTGACCTACAAAGAGCGAACAACTCATTCATTGTACAAAATAAGAAAATGTGAGGAAACCGGATATATTATTTTAGATAAGTAAGTAAAATAAGTTGGATACTCATATATTTTTAGATAAGGGATGTAATTTGCTTTTTGCATGTGGTGTCTCACAAAATTAGCGAGAGTATAATAATAATCTTTTACAGACAAGGAAAATAATGAAACGTTCATCTAGAACTTAATTTTCGTTAGAAATTAGAAAAGATCTAAACGTTAATAAATATCCATATGCTATTCTAGAAGAAACAGAAAGGTAATGATTAAGAGATATTATATTGTTTTGTTTTTGTTTTAAATTTTTTATCGTGAAAGACATTGAATCCATTTGTCTTTGTACCTCCCTAAAATGTAGATTTGGTGGGGTTTTTTTTTTATCCAGTCACGCCATGAAATCAAATCTCTTATCCAAACTTAATTGATAGCCAACTAACGACATAGAACTATGTCTATTCGAAATATGCATCAGAATTTCAAACAGTTCCGTTTATTCCTAACAGCGCAGAGTAGAAAAATAACAACATACACACACAAACACACACACACATACACACACATACACATAAAAAAGAAACAAAACAACAACAACAACTAATTAATTAAAAGGAAAAAGAAAATGCCCACAAAGCCCCGATGCCTTTTCAAAGATCTTATTGTGCAACGTACCACGGGGGTGGTTAGAGCTTTGGAATAATTTCTATCAAAGTCGTTTCGAGACTGTTCGTAATTGTACTCAGCTGGTGTTTGGTGGCAGCAGATGTCTTATAAAGAAGTGCTAACTGACGTGCCATGAGAAGGACTTGGGTGTGAAGAGACGCGTGAAGGAGACGCACAATAGAAAAGAGCTGCTTGTGTAACAAAGGACGTTTTCACCAGTCATGACGTTACTTTTCTTTTGGTGATATCTAGGTAATGTCAGGTATATAATATATGTCCTGGCATAGTCATTCTTGAGAGATCCCGAATTGACAATAAGCTACTTGAGTACCGCTGTGATAATATTAAAGAAGACGAATGAATAACAAATTCTTATATAGATCTAGACATCTAGATCAACAGAATGCCACACTTTTTGTTCTCTATGCAAGCAAACCCCAAATAAATGTCAATGAAAGCTTTACTAGTTATCCCCTTGCTTGGCAGGTGTCGGTCTTTTGAGTGTCACAAAATGTAGGAGAATGTCAAAAGCCGTGAAACAGTTGCTTCTCTACGATACGTAGTTTAATTATTTTTTGCCTTTGAAACCCTGTTCTTTGCTGTGGCATGAAAGGTCACGAGGTCCGGACATTTCTGCCGGTGGGAAACTAAACACAACTCTATGACCATGATAATGGCACCTGCATTATCTCTTTAAAAAGATCTACCTGTGAAAAAATGGTTATTTGGGCTTGGAATCAAATTCTGTTTAAACTGCTCATTGGCAAGGTCAACCAAGATTGACTTTTTGGGGTTAGGTAACGGCGAATTACTTGACGGATTCTAATGCGCCAATCTTTTTATCCAGGCACGCCATGAAATCAAATCTCTTATCCAAACTTAATTGATAGCCAACTAGCGACATCCGACCAACAAAGGGAATTAATCCTTTGCAAGATAAACAATTATTATCCTGAACCTTTTGTCACATGTATGACTAAAACGCCACTGGTCATGAGGCATGTTTGCCCACCAGGTATTTTCAGTCCAAAGTATTGTGAGAAACTGTCTGTTGGGGAGAATAGTAGAAAGGGACAAAACACACAAGAAAATTGAAAGAAGCAGGACAAATCTCCCCAATCTCCCTACCCCCCCTCCCCTTCCATTCTCAAAAGTCATACCCCCTCCCTAACCTATCGACTTTCCAAGAGACAGTAAAGGATAAAAAAAGAAAGCAACAGGCCTGCTGGTTAAAGATCGTTAAAGACATACATAATAAATGTGGTTGAAAATAAGTCGTGTATAGTTGTAAATTTTCCCACTTGTACCATAAGCGGTAGTCTCAGGGTTCTGTGTAACACTGGGTTGTGCCACAACAGATTAAGAACAAACCTGCTTTTACCTGCCAAAAAATTTGGCTACACGGGATATTAAAATGTTTGAGATTTGACATGATAGTGTGCTAATGATAGTGTGCTAAGGTTATGAAGAGATGTGTGTTTGCATGCGTGGATGTCTACGTGTATATGCGTATGTGTGCTGTTCCGGGGTGGGGGAGATGTAAGTCACTATTTAAAAACAAAAACAAACAAAAAAAACAATAGCAAACACAAGTTTCTTTGTAACATATTTCATGAATATTTTACAATAGCACGTAGGATGTGAACTACTATGGTTCTAGGATAGAGTGAGCCAATGATGATGTCCTAACAGTCATCCCTCCACCCCCACCCCCCCCCACTCCAACTCATTCTCCCCCTTACCTAATGTGGGAATTCACTGACCAGGTTTTCGTCTTCGGGAGAGTTCTCTCTCCGCGAAACCTTACAGGGGTGGAGTGCAGTGCTACAGGAATTCAAACCTCACTTCAGGGATATGGTTATTGCTTTGCCAAGCGTATTAAAACCAAAGTGCAGAAATAATATAATGATAATAAATCTATATTGTCCATTCAAGACAATTCTTCGTTTGACATAAAGCTCGGGATATCGAAAACATGGGAGATACATATTGACATTGAAAATTGAAAATTGGATGTACTTCGAAAATATATAAAGTGAAAATTACATATTTATACATTTCATACTAAACAAGCACACTCTTTATATGCTCATTGTAGAAACAGACAGCTGCCTTAATAATTGTCTTCTATTCCTCGAAGGTCAAAGGTAAACTCCTGGGGCATATTCGAACCTTCTTCGCGAGTTTATCTGCTCGCTCATTCCCATCAATTTGGCAGTGCCCATTCATCCATTGTAGCTGTGTTCACTGACAAAACTGGTGAAGAATCAGTGATAAATGGTTAAACTGGCTATCATTGGTTCAATTTAGTGCCTGTAGTACGGACTTGGCATCAGTAAGAATGACTACCTTTTGAGATGTCAACTTTGTCTGTCTGTAGTCTTATGGCTTCCTAAATTGCAATTACTTCTGTTTTATACCTTGCCTGACGCAATAGACTGTTTAGTTTGATTTTCATCGGGCTGTACTGTTAAAATTCCACAGCCTCCATCTTTAATTGTAACTTTGGCAAATCTATCAATGTCTTGAAGGGGAAAGACCTCTGTAATGGCTTTAATTGTTTCACGATTCAAAATGAAGGAATTTATCGTCTGCTGGTTTTTGCCAGAACTTGGTTAGAGCTCCGTTCATTGAGTAACATAATAAATCAAGAAGAAATCCTTACTGTTTCAAAGCAAATGACATAACGCTCACTCACCATTGGCCAGAGCAAAATTCCTGTCAGATGATATTTCATTTTGAGATCTTAGGCTACATAATTCCTCATAACTTTTAATTTTCTTTAATTATTTTCTTTATCAGTTCCCATTGTACTTTCCGGTGTATGGGTTTAGATGCCCGAAATGGTATTTCTCCAGGCTGCCCTGTCCTGGCATTTTCTGTTTCCTTCCGTGAAAGTTAAATTTCTTTCCTTTATTACCTCTTTTATACATTCTTCCCAATTTCTCCGAGGTCTGCCTTTTGGTCTTTTACCTTGGGTTTTAGCACTGTATACTGATTTAGTTATTCTATTGTCATTCAGGCTGTTTACATGTCCAAACCATCTGAGTTGTTTTATTTTATCTTATTTTTTATGCCAACTGCTTTAGTGCTATAGTTAATCTCTTATTGTTGTGTCTGACTTTGTCTCTTTTCGTTTTCCATACTACTCTTCTTAGATATTTCATTTCAGCTGCTTGTGCTCTACTGTTTCCCCTACTGTTTAAGGTTCAGGTTTCACTACCGTATAGGAGAGTAGGCCAATAAACTGTATTGTGTACTGCTGTTTTGGCTTTTGTTGACAATTCTTGTTTACCTATAAATGCCTTTCCTAGATGGTTAAATATTGTCATTGTCTTTGATCGTTTAAATTCGTGGGTAAAGTTTCAATACATTTATGCCAAGTGATGATGCGGCTTTTTTCTGTCTTCGTAACACAGTCGATGCTCACTTCGTTTTACATTAACCAATATCATTGGAAATGTAGATGACAAAACTTTAACTTTCTCTCTCACCTTGTGTCAAATTTCTTTGAAATCCAGTTCTTACATTATCTGATAGATGGTCGTCAGTTGGCGCGTTTTTAGCCCCCCCCCCCAACCCTCTATGATAACATATATTATTATGTTCTTGTTTAGTTTTTGTTTCTTTTCTTGGAGATTTTTTTGTTTGTTTTATTTGTTTCGTTTTGGTTGATGTTGGCGTAAGGTTTTTTTTGGTGCTTTTATTTCTCTATTTTTGGTAATAGGTTAAATAGATTGGAGCTCTTAACACCATACGATAAGAACATTAATATTGTCCAAAATTGATATTTTCTCTTTTTGATAAGAAGTTTCTTCATAACCAATTATGGCCTTAACGTATGATTCGTTCAGGGCCGTGGTTCAGGGAAAAAGAACTGATATAGACAGCTAATATACATACATTCTGCATTTTTACTCGGACTCTCGAATTCATTCATCGCTAGAATGAACTTATTCAAGGCGTTTAATGTAGTGGTAAATCTACGTCATCACATTGTACTTGAGATTACGATCACTTAAGTCACAAGTACTGTAGGTAAATGTATTCGTGATCGTATTTATTTAAGTAATGTTATTGTCAATGCTACGATATCACTCATCTGACACGGACTGTTCCAATGGGTGATCTTTTCCCAGTTTCTTTACATTTTCCTTCTTTTGATTCTAACCTTTTTTTTAATGTTATCTGCACATTAATTTGTTCATGTGTGAATGCACCAGGATTATGAATTTAATCTTCTTTCTTGGATTTGCTCGTATCTTTAACTGTATTTTAATCATAGAGAGTAATGTTTTATTATATGCGTTGTATTTTGTTCATTCAAGAGGGTTTTTTTCTGTTTAAATTATTGTTTTTAACGGAGTTTTTTTTCTTTCTTTTTTTTTAAATGTGAAATATTAAACTTGTACAATGTCTCATAATAATGTACAGGAGACAAAGATACTTTCCTCATAAAGTAAAAACAACAAACCACCCATCCAATAACACACACACACACGCACACACACACACACACACACACACACACACACACACACAAAGAAAAAAGGAGAAAAAAACAAAACAACCGCTTTTGAAATTACAAAGTATTATATAGAACGGTACATCTCTACCGAACTGCATTTTTTTCTTCTTGTTTTTGATGGAAAAGTCACCTGAACGAAAAAGGCACAAAAACCTTGACCTTGCTTCATAACAGTAATTTGATAGAAAAATCACATGAACATTGTTTCATTTGATAACAGTAATTTGATAGGAAAATCACATTAAACTTGCTTCATTTGATAACAGTAATTTGATAGAAGAATCACATGAACATTGTTTCATTTGATAACAGTAATTTGATAGAAAAATCACATGAACATTGTTTCATTTGATAACAGTAATTTGATAGAAAAATCACATGAACATTGTTTCATTTGATAACAGTAATTTGATAGGAAAATCACATTAAACTTGCTTCATTTGATAACAGTAATTTGATAGAAAAATCACATGAACATTGTTTCATTTGATAACAGTAATTTGATAGAAAAATCACCTGAACGAAAGAAGCACAAAAGCCTTGACCTTGCTTCATTTGATAACAATAATTCTATACCCCTAAGAGGAACCAAAATGGCTTTCTTCTCAAGAACAAATCTTTGAGAGGTGCTAACATTGTAAAAGCGTACTTGGCAGCATCGACGACTGGTCGCGTTTACCGGATTGGTACGCACCGAAGGTGTCAAGAACGCTTTGAAAGCAATCCATACACAGGCATTCACTCGATCCCTTAGTTTCCAATATAGGCAATTAATCGAAAATACAAATCTTAAAATCGATACTCCAAGCTAAGTTGAGCCATTTATTCCTGTTTTTATTTCAAAATCCATACATTGCGTAGTGTGTATATCTCGTCTGTTCTCCTACAACCACAACATAACTACAACCAAAGAAATTAAGTTGTGACTTAACGACATCTAACTAGTGTGAAACATTATTTAATATCATTCTATACTAGCTCTAGCTTTATTTATTCAGGAACAGCTATCAAGTCTTAGCCGTTAAAATCATAACCATTCGTACTTCTGTAGTGATAGTGAGATGGACGAACAGCTCCTAGGTCTTGCGTATATGTCGCGTGGTAAAACTTATTGTTTGAAAGACTAACCACTGTCCAGGTCAGATATAAAACTCATAAATAATGTTTAGAGTCTTCAAAATTATCGCTTGGGTAAGAAAAAGAAAAAAGAAAAAAAAAGAAAAATAAATAATAAAAAAAAAAAAATATATATATATAAGTAAGCGCGCATGGAGGGGTGAGAGAGGAGAGAAAGAGAGAGAGAGAGAGAGAGAGAGAGAGAGAGAGAGAGAGAGAGAGAGAGAGAGAGAGAGAGAGAGAGAGAGAGAGAGAGAGAGAGAGAGAGAGAGAGGGGGGGGGCTGCAAGACAGAAAGACAGGTAAACAGAGACGAATCGAAAGACAGACAGACAGATGCAGTGGAGCGGATCGCAGGCCAGGGGCGCAGTTTACACAGTTGTGTGTCCGGCTTCGATAAGAATGGGTACTCGGTTTTACATTGATACCTCCATTTTTTAAAAATTCACAATTCTATATCAAGATTCAATGTTATGCGACTTTGTTTGCTTAGCCAACAGCACGCACAAAGACCAGCATTGTCCTATTCCACTAAAAACTTTCTTTTTTTGTGTGGAAGGAATAGGGGTGGGTCGGATTTTTATTTGTCTTCTATTTGTAACAATAAATTCGTTGATGGTGTATGCAGTCCAGCTAAAGCTCAAACTTGTCTGAGAATAGCAGGTTAAGGGAAGTACGAACATACCCATCACAGAGGGCAAATGATTTTCAAACAATCGTCTCTGATGACATTGTTTACCGATATGTTTTAGATGTCAGTGAAAAGAAAATAATTGAATGGACGCTGAACAATTTTGTGCTGACCGCGATTTTGGGTTTCAGCATACAGTTTAGCATAATAATACAGACACCTAATATCGTAGCCCTGGACTTGACAAGAATAATGGTGTTTGACACTGCACTTAGTAGTGGTTTGGAGTAAGAATATGTTGATTGCATAATTCTCATTTACTGTTCTTTAAATCTTCCAAACTTTGTTGTGAGATTTTTTTTATTGTGGGATAGACGAATTCAAGTTTAACATGAGATAATGATGGCATAATACATTTTTATCAACACAGACACACCGTGGGTTTTAGAGTCCCCTTAATAGAACCAAAAAAACAAAAAGAAATTCACAGAAAATAAAGAAAAATAAGATGGATTTATAGTCCATAATACCTTCGCACAATTACAGGCCCACTGACATGAGAGAATAATTTCTATCCTCCAACAAGGCTTTTCAATCACAGAATTGTTGGAACTCCTGCTGGGGTGTGGGGGTAATACAATTATACCGACCCCTGTTTATTAGTGCTCATACGAACATTTCGACAAATCCTACTACACTACAGCTGGTTACTCCGTCACACTTGAGTGACGTTAAGAAAGCAGAGTGAACTTTTTTCCCTATATATGCTTGTATTTAATTTGATTTGATTTGATTGTACCCACATCCACCACTAACTTGATCGCGTGGGTTTTTGTATAATTTATAACTTTGCCCGGACTCCCTTGTAAACAGCCAAGGGATCTTGAACGTGCACAGTATGTTGTGATCTGCACACGGGACCTCCTTTTTACCGTCCGTATCCGATGGAACTAGGTGTCAATCTCCCTACCTGGATGAGGGGGGGGGGGGGTAAAGTTTACTCGAAAAAACTCGAGAACATTAAATTTTTTCAACCGTTGGTGGGGCTTGAACCCACAACCTTTGGTTTGAGAGGCAGACACCTTGCCTCTGGACTATCGACTTCCCCATCAATGGAGGATCGGGAACCAATGAGAATATGAAGACAGAAAAAAAGGAAGGGCACACGACATCACAGAGTAGACAGGTCTGGGTGCTAGTTTTTACTCCCATACGTCTATTTAAATGGTTAGCAATTATGTATCAAAATTCAGTATCCAGACTTCCAGTTGCACGCAAAGACCAGCATTGCCCCCTCCCACTTTCCACAAACCACTTCTTCTTTTTATTCTTTGGGGGGGGGGGTGGGCGGAGGAGGGGGCTGTTTTTCGTTCTTTAATTATACAAAATAGATTAATAAATTGTCTGTACAGTTCAACTATTCTTCAAACCTGCCTGAAAATATCCTGTAGCTTGAGGGAAATATGAACATGCCGATCCCAGGTGGCAAATGATTATCAAACAACCTTCTTAAATGACATATGATTTATTTTCTGCATGGCAAGGGACGAGTGAAAATAAAATGATTGTAAATAATAAAAAATAAAAAAGACGTTGAACTAGTTGACACTGGCAACGATCTGGGCGTCCACCTACATGTCTGAAAATAGTCCTGTTGGCTTGGATCTGCCAGATCCAAACCCTGGCTCATGACCAAAAAAAAAAGTCAAATCTACTGGGACAACAGTCCATTGTGCAGCGCCTCCACGGCCATAAGGGATAGGGGGATGCATGGCGATAATGGTGATTGATTGGTGAACAGAGGTGCTGAGGGATCATTATGATAACGATAAGACTGGTAATATTGACAAAAACTACAACATTAACATAGCGATCATGATTAACTAAGACGTAACATCAAGACATAATAATTATTATAATAATAATAATAATAATAATAATAATAATAATAATAATAATAATAATAATAATAATAATAATAATAATTATTATAATAATAATAATAATAATAATAATAATAATAATAATAATAATAATAATAACAATAATAATTATAGTGATGATAATGATATCAATAATAATTATAGTAGTGATGATGATAATGATGATGATAATAATAATAATAATAATAAAAATAATAATAATAATAATAATAATAATAATAAGAAGAAGAAGAAGAAGAAGAAGAAGAAGAAGAAGAAGAAGAAGAAGAAGAAGAAGAAGAAGAAGAAGAAGAAGAAGAAGAGGAGGAAGGAAGAAGAAGAAGAAGAAGAAGAAGAAGAGGAGAAGGAGGAGGAGGAGAGAGGAGGAGGAGGAGGAGGAGGAGGAGGAGGACGAGAAGAAGAAGAAGAAGAGAAGAAGGAAAAAGAAGAAGAAGAAGAAGAAGAAGAAGAAGAAGAAGAAGAAGAAGAAGAAGAAGAAGAAGAAATGAATAAGAAGAAGAAGAAGAAGAAGAAGAAGAAGAAGAAGAAGAAGAAGAAGAAGAAGAAGAAGAAGAAGAAGAAGAAGAAGAAGAAGAAGAAGAATAATAATAATAATAATAATAATAATAATAATAATAATAATAATAATAATAATAATAATAATAATAATGGTAATGATATAATAATGATAATAATAACAATAATAATAATAGCAATGATAATAAGGATCATAATAATAATAATGATAATACTAATTATAATAATAATAATAATGATAATAATAATAATAATAGTAATGATAATAATAATAATAATAATAATAATAATAATAATAATAATAATAATAATAATAATAATAATAATAATAATAATAATAATAATAATAATAATAATAATAATAATAATAATAATAATAATAATAATAATAATAATAATAATAATAATAATAATAATAATAATAATAATAATAATAATAATAATAATAATAATAATAATAATAGAAAGAATAATAATAACAACAGTAATAAGAATTATGATTAACAGAATGATAATGATGATTGTAGTGACAATAATAGTATACTTCGTTGGGCATGCGCAGGAATCTAAAAAGGAAGAACATATTATGCAGTATTGACGTATTACAACGGCAAATCCGTTATGTCCATACTAACAATAGGCTCTCGTTAAAGCCCTTCTCTTGATACTAATCTCGATGAGTTATGTACGTAACGAGCGTCTACACATGACCTGTAGTGGATTCTTTGTTACATATTATGTGTGCGTGTGTGTATCTGTGTGTGTAGATATATATATATATATATATATATATATATGTGTGTGTGTGAGTGTGTGTGTGTGTGTGTGCTGAGTCGGCAAGATTATTACTATAGGTCATTGACACTAAGTAAGTTTACAAGTTCATTAGTGTAGTAGGTTCCTTGCTTGTTTTCTGTTTTCGGTTGTTGCTCTTCTTTTGTGCCCCACAAAACTAGGGTTGATGATCTCAAAGGATGAGATAATTTACTACATCTCGTTAATTTGGGCAGAGGAGTTTCTGTTCGAGAAGTCTTGGGATCTTCGCTTTCGTCAAAACCAATAATATAAATAATGCATTAGATGGGTAAAACACAAAGGGGGCGAGGGTTAAAATATTCCGAGTAAGAGCGTTTCAAAGGAATTTATGTAATCTAGGCTATGACTTATCTATAACAAAATAGACATCGGAATGTTTTTTGTATGAGATGGTCGAATGTGGTAGAACCATGTGGATATTACTTAACACACAATTTATCATCGTTTTTAAATGACTTAGAATCTTAGGAGTAATATCTATGGTTGCCAACTAAATTTGTATTGATAATTGAAAACGTTTATTACGTGCCATAATATGATTTGAGTTACGAAGTATTTATGTAGGTTCTAATCTCTTAACTCTGATTGATTTCATGTTTGAAATTTAGAATTTATTGATTTATTCCAAACCTTACCTCCTCTGCAATTCAATTACATTCATTACATCGAATTTCAAAAATAATCGGTGGCCTCCATCTTTTCTAGTTGTGTTTTCGGCAGTATTAAAGTCATACGTCTCAAGGATATTTATGAGACATATTATTATAAGTCTGTTTTTATCAGAGTTCGGTGTATGGTCAGGGTTTGAATATGGGTAAGGTGTAAGGTAGTTATGACACCTAAATAGTGAGAATGGTTGGGGTTTGAATACATCGTAAGGTTAAGGTAGTTATGAAACCTAAATAGTGAGAATGGTCAGGGTTTGAATACGGTTGAATGGTGTAAGGTAGTTATACACCTCCCGTAGTTTGTGATGGGGTTTGAATATTTGAAACACGTGAAGTCTCATTTTATTTATGACACCTAAATAGTGAGAATAAACTGGGTTACCTGGATCGATTAGGTGATGAAATAAATGACAATCGAAGTTTTTTTTAATTGTTGAATGACAAAAGGAGTCTTTATAGCACAACTTCCGTGTTCATGATGAGAATCGAACCGTGATCAAACATCGAAGTCTCATTTCATTTCCAAGATTTTTAGTACGAATTGTGTAATTAAACTGCGAACTACCTGGATCGAAAAGGGAATGAAATGACTTGAAATAGACACCACATTCTTATCTCATAAAGGGACAAAGACAACAGAGATACAAAAGGAGAAAAAACAGCACAACATCGTTGGTCATCAGACAGAATCGAACATCGCTTTGGCGACGTCGACACCCAGAGTCTCACTGTCACAAGAGAGCGGAGTACATCGAATTGGCGAGTGTAATTAGCACTCCTGAACTACCTGGTGCAAAAGCGGGAAGAATGACTTTACCGAAGCCACCATCTTTCTTATCTTCATAAAGAGTACAAGGGCAGGTCAGGCATCCTGGGGATGATAGTCCGGAGTACATCGCTTTGGCGAGTGTCTTAGCGACTCCGGAGTACATCGCGTTGGCGAGTGTCTTAGCGACTCCGGAGTACATCGCTTTGGCGAGTGTCTTAGCGACTCTGGAGTACATCACTTTGGCGAGTGTCTTAGCGACTCCGGAGTACATCGCTTTGGCGAGTGTCTTAGCGACGCCGGAGTACATCGCTTTGGCGAGTGTCTTAGCGACTCCGGAGTACATCGCGTTGGCGAGTGTCTTAGCGACTCCGGAGTACATCGCTTTGGCGAGTGTCTTAGCGACTCTGGAGTACATCGCTTTGGCGAGTGTCTTAGCGACTCCGGATTACATCGCTTTGGCGAGTGTCTTAGCGACTCCGGAGTACATCGCTTTGGCGAGTGTCTTAGCGACTCTGGAGTACATCGCTTTGGCGAGTGTCTTAGCGACTCCGGATTACATCGCTTTTGGCGAGTGTCTTAGCGACTCCGGAGTACATCGCTTTGGCGAGTGTCTTAGCGACTCCGGAGTACATCGCTTTGGCGAGTGTCTTAGCGACTCCGGAGTACATCGCTTTGGCGAGTGTCTTAGCGACTCCGGATTACATCGCTTTGGCGAGTGTCTTAGCGACTCCGGATTACATCGCTTTGGCGAGTGTCTTAGCGACTCCGGATTACATCGCTTTGGCGAGTGTCTTAGCGACTCCGGATTACATCGCTTTGGCGAGTGTCTTAGCGACTCCGGATTACATCGCTTTGGCGAGTGTCTTAGCGACTCTGGAGTACTTCGCTTTGGCGAGTGTCTTAGCGACTCCGAGTACATCGCTTTGGCAGTGCCTTAGCGACTCGGAGTACATCGCTTTGGCGAGTGCCTTAGCGACTCTGGAGTACATCGCTTTGGCGAGTGTCTTAGCGACTCCGGATTACATCGCTTTGGCGAGTGTCTTAGCTCCGGACTCCGGAGTGACGTGGGAAATGGATTCACGGGTCTTTTTTTGTTTTGAAGGGAAAAAGTAAGGGTATTATGAAGTCTTCACGACGGGGCTAGTCTTTCCAAACTGAGGCGAAATGTTCGAACCCTAATGTTTGCATACAAGGGAGAGAGATATTTTCTATGATGGCCAAAGTATCTTGAATTATATCGATATGGGACATTTTATAAAGGATATATGTATGTATGTATGTATGTATGTATGTATGTATGTATGTATGTATGTATGTATGTATGTATGCATGTATGTATGTATGTATGTATGTATGTATGTATGCATGCATGTATGTATGTATGTATGTGTGTGTGTTTATGTATGTATGTATGTATGTATGTATGTATGTATGTATGTATATATGTATGTATGTATCTATGTATGTATGTATGTATGTATGTACGTACGTATGTATGTGTACGTATGTATGTATGTATGTATGTATGGATGTATGTATGTATGTATGTATGTATGTATGTATGTATGTATGTATGTATGTATGTATGTATGTATGTATGTATGTATGTATGTATGTATGTATGTATGTATGTATGTATGTATGTATGTATGTATGTATGTATGTATGTATGTATGTATGTATGACATAGACTTATTTTCTGGATGGCAAAAGACTAGTGAGAATAAAAAAATAATTGAAAAGACTTGGGCAGGCCTGAAATAGCAACTTATCTTAGAGGTAAATGCACGAAAATCGTATAAATCCACACTAGAGAAAAATGGACACATTCACATCCCAAGACACATGGAAGACCAATCTTTATTACATACACTAGTCTACCCCTTGATGCTAGTCTAATCGATTGAATACAAAACAAATAATTAGTGCTGTCTGACTGGTGTCGCGTCAGGCATTTCAATTTCTTTACAGAAAGGAACTTGACTACCATCGGGCTTACGCTCAATGCAACAGAAGTCACCCACGTTGACCAAGTGTTGAACAGGAGCATAGGCACATTCAGATTTGTCCGCTATTGTTTTTTGTTTGTTTTGGGGGTTTTTTGCAGAGGTAAGAGACATGGCGAAACCAGTACTTTAAATTGACACGTTCAATTCTAATCAGCAAAAAATATTTATGAAGATACAATAATGTTTTATCAAATTAGAAACACAGAAATAAGAGATCAAGCCAAAGTTGATGACATTAAAAACCAAGATATAAATAAATCAACTCAGATGGTTTGGGCATGTAAACAGAATGAATGAACAGAGAATATCTAGGTCAGTATATACCCAAGGTAAAATACCAAAAGGTTGACCTCGAAGAAGTTGGACGAAGATAAAATATAGGTACTAAAACAAGAAAGGTAACCTTCACAGAAGGAAACAGAAAATGTCAGGACATGGTAGCCTGGAAAAGGATCATTTTGTATCTAAACCCATACACCGGAAGGTAGAATGGGAACTGATGAAGAAAGAAAGAAGTAAAGAAAACAATGTTTTTGATGTTTGGTTATGCCCACACCTTCCCTTATTATACATTGTCATGTACTCAATTCAATTCAATTCAATTCAATTCAATTCAACTCAACTCAATTCAATTCAATTCAATTCAATTCAACTCAATTCAATTCAATTCAATTCAATTCAATTCAATTCAATTCAATTCAATTCAACTCAATTCAATTCAATTCAATTCAATTCAATTCAATTCAATTCAATTCAATTCAACTCAACTCAATTCAATTCAATTCAATTCAATTCAATTCAATTCAATTTAAACAGTTAATTTCATCCCAGAGAGAAATTTGGTTTTCAGACGTGTAAAAATGAATAGAAGCATAAGTAGACAAATCGTGTAAATGGACATACGAATTAACGTTTTCATGCACACAACATGTATAATATATTTTTTTAAATTTAAAGAAAGTAATAGATAAATATTCAATTTAAAAGTTATTACTTATCGTATCACATATTTCGATATAAATAACAATTAGTCAATACTTGTTTAAATACTTTGTATAATTTATAAATATCTAGATCGAGTTTAAAAGTATCGTAACTACACGAGCAACATCATTTCCATCACAGTATGATGCAAAGCTGATGAGCTTTATTCACTTTTTGACTCCACTGGGGAGAAGGGGGAGAGGGGGGGAGCAAAACAAATCCGATCGACGACAACTTTAATTCCACAAGGAATTCAGCTATCTCAAGAGGTTTGTGGAAGAGCGTTACCTGTCCTGGATAACGTCCAAAATAAGGGAACAGATTAGTTGTCACATATTCATGTCTTGGATTATTAGGCTAAATATTACCTCGAATTATTCGATCAGCGTTTCGGTATATTATACAGTCAGCATGGAAATCATATTACGTGTACATGTATGGGGTTTCCAGCAAAAATTACCCTGGTATAACAAGAGTTAGAAATTCAGCTTTTTGATCGGCGGCAGTCATGTATACATCACTGGACTAATTATGTTTGCTTTACAGATTTAGCGTTTGCATTGGCAATTCGTCATTCTCCTTATTCTCTCTCTCTTCGCTACCATCTTTATTTCTCTTCCTCTCCTTCACTCTCTCTCTCTCTCTCTCTCTCTCTCTCTCTCTCTCTCTCTCTCTCTCTCTCTCTCTCTCTCTCTCTCTCTCTCTCTCTCTCTCTCTCTCTCTCTCTCTCTCTCTCTCTCTCTCTCTCTCAGCTCTCTCTCTCTCTCTCTCTCTCTCTCTCTCTCTCTCTCTCTCTCTCTCTCTCTCTCTCTCTCTCTCTCTCTCTCTCTCTCTCTCTCTCTCTCTCTCTCTCTCTCTCTCTCTCTCTCTCTCTCTCTCTCTCTCTCTCTCTCTCTCTCTCTCTCTCTCTCTCTCTCTCTCTCTCTCTCTCTCTCTCTCTCTCTCTCTCTCTCTCTCTCTCTCTCTCTCTCTCTCTCTTTCTCTCTCTCTCTCTCTCTCATCGCGTCAAACACACACACATACATAACACACACACGCACACACATTCATACATACAAGCCCACAAACTCACACTTGCCTCCAGCCTTTTTATTCCTCCGTCCACCTGTCTGCTAAACAGAGGTCATTCTCTGTGCCAGGCAGTTTCCCTGCCCCTTGGACATTAGTTATGGATCGTTGAAGCTGAACCTTTCATGCGATATTTGAAAATCTTGTCTTGTGTAATCAAGCGTGGTTAAATCGGCCAGTTATCGAATCATCCAGATAGATTACAAAAACTGTCATTCTTTTAGCTAGAAGAAGTTTTTTGAATCAATGACACCACTTTATATCATATCAGATCATAATTAAGGACTCAAGACTAGATCAAATGACATTGGAATACTTTGAAATACATGTTGAGAAATCATAGAATAAAAAGAATACATCATGAAATATAAAATATTGACAGATTTAAAGAATTCATCAAAAATGTATTTAAGAATATAGATCTCTTTATGAATGACAATCTTAAAACTGTTCATAGACTTAGAATTGTTTGTTTCAAATTTAAGATTATTCCAAGTCCTTACCTTCCGTGAAACAAAGGAATTCTGATAGATTAATCTAGAACAGCCCTGCATTTAAATTGTAAGTTTATCGCCCCGAATAAATGTTACTTGAGAATAATCGATGATTTTTTTTTTAGTCAATAATATCAAGTGTTTTTGTATAATTGAGTTAAATCTGCCTCTTTTTCTTCGGTATTTTAATGATGGAAGTTTTTTTAAAATTTGATCTTTTACGATTGCATAGTGTCAGCAGGTACTATGTTTTCCAAATCCCAAAACATGAATGTGCGGCGATATGACATTATACGGTAATTTTACGGTTTAGCTTAAAAGAAAGTGATTCAAATTTGTAACCGATGTCGGTATCGGCTTAGAAATACATTATTATGCGTCCTCTATGTGTGTGTGTGGGGGAGGTGGGGGGTTGGTGTGTATCCGTCTGTGTGTTTGTTTCCAGGATGGTGATGCATGACGATAGTACCTTTATAACCGTTAGTTTTACCATTCTTCCCCTGTTGTGTTCCTTTCGTGTCATGGGGCCGGCATTTCTCCTTCCCACTGCTTATGGGAACGGCCATGGTAACGTTGTCGCCATTTTTGGCCAAACTGTTAAATAGTGACAACCTTTAGTTTGTCTCAATCAATGTGGGTAGAGTACTTATTCTGTCCTCTTTATATGAACTGACCCTGCCACAAAGAAAAAAGAAAGGAAAAGGACAGAGAGAATAATAAATATCTGATACATAAAAAACCCGAATAAATGAGAAATACATGTAGGTACATAACAAAACAAATAATAAATATAATATACAAAGTAATACAAAGTGCATATCGAGATGCACATGTAACCAGTGGCAAATCACGTGATATTGGTCGAGCATTGCCATACAATACAGAATCACTATGAGAAGAAAAAAACATACCCTGTAGAATCTCTCATTGATCCTTGTGGGGCATTTGGTTTGCCAGCAAACACGGAACAGTGAGACCATTCTTAAAACCCCCAAGACCTTGTTACAAAACCAGAACTGATTTATTAAGAAAAATAGAATTCGTTATCGTAATGTTATTATAAATTTTTGACTCTTGCGCCACGATACTAAAAGTACACGACGTCAGCTAACAGTATGCTAGGCGTAACATTACGTCAGTAATTTTCTCCATTGTCATCAGCCTGTGGGTCACCTTAGTTCCCATTCAACCATCCCCACGTACACATACATAGTCTATCTGTGGCGGTTCGTAGAGTAATATTATAAGGACGAACCAGTCAGTATAACGGAAACACGTTATTTCATTTGGCTGATTTTATAAGCTTTGTGATCCGCCAACAGTACAATTGGGTTTTATAGTAACATAAACAGCCAACAGTACAATTGGGTTTCATAGTAACACAAACAGTCAACAGTACAATTGGGTTTTATAGTAACACAAACAGTCAACAGTACAATTGGGTTTTATAGTAACACAAACAGTCAACAGTACAATTGGGTTTTATAGTAACACAAACAGTCAACAGTACAATTGGGTTTTATAGTATCACAAACAATCAACAGTACAATTGGGTTTTATAGTAACACAAACAGTCAACAGTCATGACTTTCTTTCGTTCACACCGAACTCAATCCCTGAAAAGATAGGAACTCTTCAAGCAATAAGGGCAACGTTCTAATGGTATTTCCTATCTCAGCTGGTATAATCCAGCGAAGACACTAATGCTCCCAAATTCACTCGCGATAATCATAATCTCATCATCGTCATCATCACCAGTGTTTCACCACCTTCCACAGGTTGGGTGCTATGGCTAAACATTTGTCTGTGTCCCTAGCAGCTTCACAACACTGATCAAATCAAGTTTTGCACATATTTAGTTTGAAGTTACGAATGCAGCTTTTCCGTTTTCGACCACGCCCTATTTTACATTCGTCCCCCCCACCCCGGCAAAGTATTATTCTCTGTCGTGTCTTTCGACACGGCTATAATGAGCTGTATATTATTATAATGTGCACATTTGTCAGAGACTGTGCACTGTTGTGTCAAAGTATATCAACCTCGATCATAGTCCGTAAAATAACAATGCATATTCTGACTTGCAATGCTTCTATCTGCCCATTTGGTACAAATAGCATTGTGTTTGTTTCGTTCAAGCAATCCAATCAGTATAGATAGTTCAATCAATAAAGATAATACTAATCGAAACGATCCAAAACTACCAAGTAACGCAAGCAACCCTAACAACTCGTATAACCGAAAACAACCCAATAACAGCCCAAACAACCCAAACAACTCGTATAACCGACAACAACCCAATAACAGCCCAAACAACCCAAACAACTTGTATAACCGACAACAACCCAATAACAACCCAAACAACTTGTATAACCGACAACAACCCAATAACAGCCCAAACAACTTGTATAACCGACAACAACCCAATAACAACCCAAACAACTCGTATAACCGACAACAACCCAATAACAACCCAAACAACTTGTATAACCGACAACAACCCAATAACAACCCAAACAACTTGTATAACCGACAACAACCCAATAACAACCCAAACAACTTGTATAACCGACAACAACCCAATAACAACCCAAACAACTCGTATAACCGACAACAACCCAATGACAGTCCAAAACAACTTGTATAACCGACAACAACCCAATAACAGCCCAAACAACCCAAACAACTCGTATAACCGACAACAACCCAATGACAGCCCAAACAACCCAAACAGCTCGTATAACCGACAACAACCCAATAACAGCCCAAACAACACATATGACCATAACAACAGAAACAGCACAAACAACCCAAACAACTCGTATAATCAAAAACAACTCAATAAGAGCTCAAACAACCCAAACAACTTGTATAACCGACAACAACCCAATAACAGCCCAAACAACTTGTATAACCGACAACAACCCCATAACAGCCCAAACAACCCAAAAAACTTGTATAACTGACAACAACCCAATAACAACCCAAACAACTCAAACAACTTGTATAACCGACAACAACCCAATAACAGCTCAAACAACTTGAATAACCGAAACAACCCAATAACAGCCCAAACAACCCAAAAAAACTTGTATAACCGACAACAACCCAATAACAGCCCAAACAACACATATGGCCCTAACAACACAAACAGCACAAACAATAATCAAACAACTGGTATAACCAAAACAACCCAATAACAGCCCAAACAACTTGCATAACCGACAACAACCCAATAACAGCCCAAACAACACATTAACAACCCAATAACAACACAGACAGCCCAAACAACACAACAGTCTAAACAACACAAACAGCCTAAACAACACAAACAGCCCAAAACCCCAACATACCATAATATCCAGACACAACCACCCCGCCCCCCTCCCCCAATAAGCCATGCAATCCCAACCTATTCAAAGCAATGCCAATCAATTTCTTAAACTTATAA
>JAXRKP010000208.1:37500-40000 GCA_037039925.1 Doris montereyensis
AGTTGCCTTATTATGTTTAGCTCAGGAAGTAAACATATTAACTTCTTCATTCTCTACGACATAGCGCATTTACTGCTTATATTGTAATTCTCGATAGCATTTTATACAATTGGATTTTCTTAATCTTCTTCTAATGGCGTACTCCATGCTGGTCCATGACACTGACAGCGATTCCTTCAGTTCTTTTAAAACAATTTATTCTTCTTCCTCTTTTCCAAATCAAAAATAATATACGTTCGTTGTTTTCTCTTTGGAACTATTTTAGTGACGTTTGAAAGCGGGTCACGTGACATATTTTAAGATCTCAGATGACCAACCAATGTGAGGTTTATCTAATCGGCGCCAATATCTGACCGTCTTATCTTTATATAAAATGTTTGTGTCCGTTAATCGGAAGCATTATTTTTCGTAAAACTTGATCAAGAGCAGGACCGTGAACTATGATAGAGAGGTGGAGAATATGGAGCAATGCATTGCTCATTCTGGGTTTATGTATGTCCAGTAGAGTGAGAGATATAATACAAACGTTCTTGGTTTTAATGCCTCTTTCTAATCTTTTTAAGCTACCGTCTTTGACAAACATCATCGAAGAGAAGAAGATAATTTTCAAAAAGAAATAATTCATCATTACAAATTTTCATCAATCCCGTTTTTTTATGTTTTTTAGAAACATCCACTTTTCAAAGAGTTAACCCACGAAAATAAATTCCAAAGAACAATATTCCTTAATTAAGCTAAAATTGATGCCATATAGTTAAATTTTGATCAAACTTCAAAATATCTTTGAGATCATTCATTTAAAGTCATGAAACTATTTTGATCTTTTTGCATATGCCTTGATGGTAGTCAAGTGTTGGTAGATTTGCTCGAAATAAAGGAGTTGAGATACAAACTCACAATAGGAATTTGAAAATAGAATTAGAAATTTGAGCGAAGATAAGATTGAGAGCACGGGCGAAAGAGAGAGAGACCGAGAGCTGCTTTTTTTAGAAAACTTTTGTTTTGGCAAATGTCTATTGGAATATTATTGAACTATTTTGTTTGCCGAGTTGATGGTCCCTTACAGCTCGCCCTGATAACATTATATCAGACAGTTAAAGTGTTTGTCCTGATATCAAATTTGCCAAACGATGTGATGAAGATTTAAGGAAACAGTAAATTCTTTTCAATTAACTGACATCCCTTCATGCCGGAGTGGTATTTTAGTTTTCTAGCGTGGAAATAGAACAAATGATAGTATGCCAGTTTGATGATACTGGTACCCATTTGCACTGGAGTTGAGTGGAAAAAAATGGTCAGGGAACACAACGTTAGACTTAAGAACTCTAGACATTTACAACTGCCTTACCACGGGGGCCACCAATGCCAAATAAATTCATACATTTTTACTCCAATCAAAAGAGGACGACACTCCATTTATTTTTCGGAAATACAATAAAAATGAAATGGAAGCAACAAAAGGCGATATTAATATGTCCAATAAAGATATTTGGATCAAATCAGACATTTGTTCGTAGATGGAAGGTGAGTTTTTCAAACAATGAATATCGATGCTTTATGTAATGACGATCAAGAAATGTCTGGTTGGGGAGGATGGAGGAATTGAAATTTAAGCAGCGAGCGGATTGTTAGTACATTTCGGGAGCTCAATTTTATCCCTTCTCCAGTTTTGATCTTTTAACAAACATCCCATTGATGATGACCTACGGTCGATTGAACACAAACAAAGACAAATCGAACTTGTCCGTTCCTAGTTTTTAAGTTTCCACATGGTTGAGAGAAGGGAACGGAGCTTCTATATTCAATAGATGGATGGGAGCTAAAGACAGAGAATCTTTCAGAAGAAAAGGTCGATCAAATGTTTCGGCCCTTTAACTTCCTTACACTTTCATTAGTGACTCCTACGTGCCCCTCTGTCTTTTGGGGGCACGTACGAGTCATGATACTTGGATGAAAAAGATCCTCCAATAAGAATATTTATGTAGATGCTTTGACTATGCCCACTATTCGTTCTAATAGTTTTAGACGTTGCGATTTATTGTTGTTTTAAATACATCTGAGATGCTGGGATTGTTTGGGATGGGAGGGGAGGGGAGGAGGGGAGGGGGTTGTTTTTGTTGTTGTCTCTTTGTAGACGTCTTGAGTCCCTCTTCCTTTTTATACCATTTTTATTTTCCTTAACATATCAGCGAGTTTCATTTAAGATTTGTCTACTGCGTCCCCAAGGTAAATCATGGAGCCCAACGTTCATCTAAATCTATCCGGGGCAGCCTGGCCCAAAGCCAATAGGGACTGGATTGATATTATTATTATGAAGGACTTGTTCCGCTTTTCTCGCCTTTAAAGCATGAGAGCCGTAACGCGAAGTGAAAAGGGGACACGATTTGTTGACCTTTATGACCGCCAGATGAAACGACGCAAATTGAATACACAACATGCTATTTGACACGCTTACTGCCGTTTATCGGTCCGCCGGGGAGAGTTGCCCTCCTTTGATTGC